>CAXKVY010002048.1:0-84984 GCA_964058915.1 Tetropium fuscum | reverse complement strand
AGGATTTAGAGACTCCAAAATATGTATCCATCCCGTACGAACCCCGGTTTACTCGTGGTTTGAGTAAGGTCTTCAAAAACGTGGGTATAACAGCGATTCATTCATCGAGTAATAAATTACAACTACTTTTAGACAATCCAAAGGATAAAATTGTTCCAAGTGAAAGGTCTGGGATTTACGAAATTAGTTGTAATTATTGTGATCGAAAATATGTTGGACAAACGAGACGATCAATTAACACCAGATTTAAAGAGCATATGGCTCATCTAAAATATGGAATAACAGATAAGTCTAGTGTTGCACAACATGCTTTTGACAACAATCATAGAATAGATATTAATAATTTAAGATTAGTTAGAAATGTGACCAATAATAGACAGTTGGATGCATTTGAGAGCACAGAAATTGTAAAATGTAAAAGTAGTATGAATAGCGACAAGGGACCTATGCCTTATAACCCGCTTTACGCGTTGCTTAGCAACTAATCATTGAAGCGTGACTATTCATTTCACCATAAATAGTATAAATAGGGTAGATTTTTAGATTCAGATTAGTCTCTAATCGCCTCCGGATGATGCCAACTTGGTTGGCGAAACGCGCGTCGACCGAAGTGAAAGTGTTTTGGTGTTTGTGGAAACTATTCCGAGTGAAACAATAATCCATTGGAAAAAAAATTTACCATAATAAAAAAACAACCGTATGTTATCTGCACAAATTTTGCACTATTTTTTATCAAATTTTAAGTATTTTTGTATTTCTAAGTGTCACTTTCTTCCAGTTTTTTTGATTGTTAATAGAACAGAAATACAAAAATAACAAATACCAAATAACTTAAAATTACACAAAAAAATACAGAAAAATTTTATCACTTAACATACGACGACACATGGTTGTTCTTATTATTTTTTGTAGCATTGAAAAAAACATTTAACATGAAAATCAATTTGTTTATAACAAATTGTATATTAATAAACAAATAAAATATAAACAATTTTTTTCAGAATATGGAAGATCTATAGAAACGTAGATTAAAAATGGTTCCATAATATTAATATTTAGCAATAAAAAAATGCTATTTAACAATTGCGATTTTAAGCATTACATTTTGTTTAAAAAAACAATTTTTTCTTAAAAATAATTAAGTAATTTATTGATTGGAATCCAAAACAAAAAGTGAATTATCTTATAAACAAGCATTTGTTTATAACAATTATTTAAAAAATAGAGTAAAAAATTATAAAACATCATTTTTATGTAGCTCTATATTTTTTTCTTTCATATTTCTACTTTTTTAATAAGGACAGGATATAATTGGAGTATTTGAGAAAAAAAATATTGATTTCATTGCTTTATTTGTATTTTCCATTTTTTATGCCTTAGAGTGTTAATTTTCCAACGGGGATCTTTTCTAAAGAATAGCTCAAAGAAGTGAAAAAAAATATGAGGTTCTTAGTTTGACAATTCTCAGGGATTTTATATTAATTTAAAACTTGAGAAAATCAGTAGAATAGATGTTTATACGGCGTACCTGTACTGATATAAAACGTTATTTTTAGGTTATGATGAACGATTTCAATGAAAAGGTTTCTCTTTCATTGGGAAAAGTGTTTTCTTGCCTGCAAACCACTCCAGAGAGTAGATATGTTGTAGAGGGTGAGGCATTAGTAAATGCCAAGCATATAATTTTACTTGGAACTACATCTGTTACTATGGAATTAGTGCAAATTATAGCACTATTTTTGCAAACTAGCGGTGTAAAGAACTCTCCGCATGAAATAAGTGGGAAACTCCGTGGCACCGTGAAGTTTGACCTATACTAGGCTTCGGTAACCCCTGCGTGGTCACAATCACATAATTTTGTTGATTGCCTACGCTAATATCAGAATGCCGATTGCCATAAACAATGACAGTACGTCATCGTTTGTTTATACGATTCATTATCTAGAAGTAAATGGTACCATGGCATCGCCACGTCTGCTTGCCTCACCTGCAAGTAGTGTTTCATGCTTTGTATTAGCCATGTTAACTAATTGTAATTGTACTGTCTCAACAAACAGTACCATTGTCCCTTGCATATATGACTATGGTCAGAATAAATGTCCTAAAACAGTTTCCGTATTTTATTGAGTTCAGTTTTCCTTCCGAAATTGGGTAACAAATCATGTTGTGCTCCTGGCAAAGTATAGTCTTATACAGCCCTGTATTACAGTGCTATACAACGATTTAAACAGAGTGTCACTAAGCCGTGCACTTATTTGTGTCACTAAGCCGTGCACTTTGTATTTAAATTAAATTAACCCTGTCCCAGATGGACTGGTTACTAACAAAAATCGGGAGTTTTGACATGAAAAAAACGACAGCATTTTAATACACCTACTTATTTATTTAAACAGGTATTCAATTTATGAACAATATAAAATAAGTACATGCCATACTCTTACATTTTCGAGATCATGGTTGTCCTCGTTGACAGGTAAAGATATTTCACCTTCACATAAATGCTCACATAAATGTACCTCACTAATACTTGTAGTAGCCTCATCATTGAGCTTTCGTCGTCTCTTCAATCTATCTTCACGATTAGAATCGTTGACTTTCTCTTGACACTTGCAAGTGATCTTTTTACTGGCAAATTTTGGGAAGGTACAGCGTGTCACTTAAGCTTAGGTTGTTTTAAGTCCACATCTGAAACAAAAATAGATTGTGTTATGTTACGCGTTTCGCGGTTTTTTACTTAATCTAACCTCAATAAATATCCCTTACCTTTTGAACAGTAATCTTCTGTTTTAAAATGATTAGAGCAAACACGCATATTGTTCGTCACTGGCTTGCCCATTAATAAAACCTTCTCGCAAGCTTTCCTCTTATCAATCACTTCCTCGATTCCCAGTGCATTTATCATTTTCACGTTAATGCCATAGTTTTTCTTCGGAAAATAGTGAAAATGGAGAGATCTATCTTTACCATTTCTTGAGTTCCATGCAACCATAAACACAACAGTTTGTATTATGAATACTTTTAAGGGACATGGTAATCACAAAAAGTATAACAAAACGTTAAAACAACACAGCCAACAGTAAACCACAGTAAACGAAGTGAAGGAAATTATTAAATCGCTTTCCGAAAATGGTCGAAAATGTTTCGCAAAAAAACACAGCCAACAGTAAAACTAAAGAGTAATAAAACCACAGTAACCACAACAGTAACGTCGTAAACGAGGAATCGTGAAGGTTAGACGACGGTTTACAAATTGTTACTCGCTTTCCTCGGTTCGAATTTATTCCGCAAGGGGGCGTACTCATTTTTGGATTCGGCAATAGAAGACAGGGAAGGATAGTTCAGAGACGCTGTTTTATCGGCTGTGGGCGTGGCTAAGCGTAGCCAGTTGATGACGTAGTTATCTGAACATAATTTAAATATTTATATGGAGAAGGTCCTGGCACCTTCTCTATTTATAGTTTTTACGTATAATTTTACAAGCAAACTTGGTTTTGGGTACTGCGTATCGAGTGTGTAGGAATATTATACTGTATTATTAAAAATTGTTGCAGTCCATATAAAATAAATGTCTATATACAAAACTATAAAAATTTCCGCGTTTGAGATTACTCGGAAAAAGATTCTTTTCACTTAGAAATAATGGATGTTTTCAATAATTTGTGTTATTAATAAGTAAAAAAAGATACATTTTATCTTTATATAATTTACCACTATGTGATTAAGATGTTTGAAATAAAATAATTTTGATTTTATATCGTTTTTAATATGATATGTGATAATTTTTGAAAAATTTGGAAATTTTATTGTGGTTCTTAAAACCTACTATAAATAAATATGAATATTTTACAAGTAATTTTGAAAATTTAGATGTTTTTGAAAAAATATTTGGTTACAAAATTTTGGTTAATGGATCTTTTTAAACCTATAGCATTGTGGATATAGTTCAATCTCAGTAAGAATTGTAGTATTTAATAATTAAGGGTTTAAAATATAATGGGGGTTTTAAAAAAAAATAAGTAGGTAATTTACATTTCGAAAATTATATTAATGTATATAATTTCTATAAATAACTTAAATAATAGTTTTTTTACGTATTTAGGGAAGGTACTTTTTTTATAACATTTTTTTTATTTGTAACAACAACAAAAACTACGCCTCTGTTGGCCCTCTGTTGATAAAAACCTCACACTTACGTCGGGCTCCTGTGACTAAATGTTATATAGCAATATTTGTTTGCATGGTAACTATGTACACATAGAACTTGTTTTTAGTTTGACAACGGAGGCATTTTTATTAATTTTAAAAAGATTTATTGCCCGTAGAGGTAACCGAAATGTGATATATAGTGACAATGCCACAAACTTCGTCGGTTCCAAGAATAAGTTAAATGAGTTATACCAGTTTTTACCAATAGATAACTTTCTTGCACTAACCGAAGTTCAATGGAAATTCATTCCTCCTAGAAGCCCACACTAGGGAGGTTTACGGGAAGCTGCTATAAAAAGCGCCAAAAGCGCATCTTAGGGAACGCAATGTTGACATTCAAAGAGCTTTCTACTATTCTGTCTCAAATAGAAGCCATTTTAAATTCACGCCTCTTGTGCGCTCTATCCAGTGACCCTTCTGATTTAAATTGCTTGACCCCGGGACATTTCTTAATTGGTGGAAGTTTAACTGCTTATCCTGAGAAAAATTTAACTGATCAGGTAGAAAATAGACTAACTCTTTGGAAAAAATGCACAAAATTACAACAAGATTTTTGGAAACGTTGGTCGACTGAGTATCTAACTCGTTTACAGAACCGCCCTAAGTGGTTCAAACATTGACATTGTTCTCTTAAAGGAAGACACCACTAAAGTGGCCTCTGGGTAGGAATTTAGAAATTATGCCTGGACCAGACAACAAAGTAAGAGTAGTGAGATTAAAAACAAATGAGGGTATACTTACACAACCTATCGTAAAAGTTAGTCCCTTACCAATATAGAAAAGATTTGAAGTTAGCAGGGGGGGGGGAGAATGTTGAGAGTACTTTTAAGTTTAAATTTTAAATGTTTTCGCGCCTGGTTTTGGCAACAAGCGTGTAGCAATGGGATGCAGTGCGCATGCCTGAACGGTTGATTCGCGGTTCGCGGTTGTTTTCCAACTCCAATCAGTCTGGTAAAACGTCTCATACTTATATGTTGAGTCTACAGAGTCTTGTATCAGGTCTCGTACCTACAAAATGTATTCTTTTTTTTTGTTAATGTTTATGTTTGAATGTGTGCTTTAATTGTTATTAAAGAAGTTTTAAAAAACACAACAGTGAAGCTTATTAATTAGGACCAAGACCAAGGAAATACAGTCCACACCCCCAGTCTCTCTTATTAAAACAACTACAGGAGCTACGAATCGACCCCTATGTTATATATTTTCTCGCTCCTAAATGGGGCCAGAAACTCAATCAACGCAGAAACTCAAAGCGCTGGGACGTAAGCCAGAAAGAGAGGTCTAACAGTGAGATGCAGTACATACGCTGGCCGCTGGCATACCTGACCCACCTCAACCCGTTCAGGGTTCAAGTTCATTACATCTTCGGTACTAGTTTTTTGTTGCATTGATGCCAGTTTTTTTGAAGTGAAATAGAACATAAAGGATGTGCAAGTAAATGTATTTTCTTATGATATTTGTGTTTATCTCTAACGTAAAGTAGGAGGTAAACAACTGGTCACACTATTATTGGCTCTCTGGCTTAAGGCGGGGATTTTATATGTATATTTTTACCGCCTAACAGAGGTTCACAAAAGCACACATCACTAGGACAAATCGCATCATCGCATATTATTTATTATATATCAACGTATTCACAATACCTATACTCTATCCAACGAGAGAATGGACTTGCTTTTTTTGAATGGACATGGGCAACTAAAGAGGAGGGGTCCCTAAATATTCCTAAAATAGACATTTTATGATATTTTTATTTTTTTAAATTTTTTTAATATTTAGCTACAGCAATAGTACATTGTTTCATATAATTATAAATTTAAATTAGTCTGGATCGCTGCTATCAGAATCACTGACCATTTACGTGAATTATTAGTGGTGGGATTTCATCGATTAAACTGTCAACAATATGGTCAAGTTCCCAAAACCTATGTTCTTCCTCTATAATGTGACGAATGAAATTCTTCCAATGTTCAGATGTTACTCGTGCAATGCCTTCTTCAAGCAATCGTTTCACCTCTGGTAATTTGAAAGATTTGTTGTTAGTTTTCACGTACCCCTTGACCATCGACCAAACCATTTCAATAGGGTTCATTTCACAATGATAGGTAGGCAGTAGTAGGTACTTTATATAATTAGGTACCAGGTAGGTATCGGACCCAGGCGCCGGCCCTGGCTACCTGCTGAGCCAATTAAGACGTTGAGGGCGTTGAACTAATGTTCTAAGGGGCGGAGATCTGACCAAAACAGACGAATTTTCGCTCGAGTGCAAGTCCATTCTCTCGTTGGATACAGTATAGTTCCCGCTATCGAGTGCGATAATTTTCAAAGCCCATTATTATTTTTCTAATATGTATCTAGGCTACGAGAATACTATTCTTATCCTACCTAACGTTCATAAAACATTATCCTTGTCCCAATAATCGTAATTCGTAATCTATTTGCTATTTACAAGTTCTGACTGAATACTTTGTCTTTTATATTAAATACAGGAATCTGCAAAGAGTATATATCCTATAGAATACTTCACATTTTATATGTTTTCGTTAATTCTCTATTAAAAATAAAGATACGTAAATATTTTACGTACAAGGCGTCCCAGTTCAAATCTTTATTTATGTTCCATTTCCTTGGTAGTTTAAAATAAATTTACAGCTTAAAAACTAGTCTGGCTTAGGTAGGGTTTTTGTAAATCTATAAATCATTACCTATCTACTTATCGTTAAGAGAGAAAAAAATTTATCGATAAAAGTTACCACTAAAAAAGTGATACATTCTTGAATATAAAGTGGAAATAATATCTTTATAATATTATTTATCAGCATCTACTGCCATTATCCCAATGGTCCAATGCATATATTGCCGTAATTTTTTGCAGTGGGAAACATTACATTGAAATTAGAACAATTTCTTGACCCCTAACAGGTAGGCATGGGGCTACCTGCCAGGGGAATTATTCCTCTAAGGTAATAAAAGTTACATAATATTTAGTTGGTCTATAATACTTACTTACTGTTTATAATACTATTTTATATATATATTTATTAATATTATTTTAATTTGCCTCAATACATAATTATTAGCAATGAAAGTTTCTACATATTTTAGTAATGCGGTAACCAGTTTAGTATCACTGTTTTTTAAATTAATACCACTCGATAAAGTAAAAAAATAATACAGGTTAATTTAAGTTAATTAATTTAAGAAATATTAATTCTTGATATTAATGAGAAATATTAATTATTGATTATTCCATGTTATACGTTTTTTATTTGGCGCATCGCATATAAGTTTTATGTAATCTCATTATCAAAAAAGTCATTTTTGAAGAAGAAACATATTTATATGGAATTTCAAAAATAGTATTTCTGCTTTAATAATAAAGGAACGTTAATTATAAGATTATTTACGCTTATTAACTGAAAATTATTATCTACTTAACAATAAATGTATTATTGTTCTCCATCATCTATAAATTAATCTTAAGCCTATTTATTTCCTCATAAGATTGTATAAGATTATATAGAAATTGGAGCAAGTCCTGAAAAATCTAGCGAGGCTTAGTAGCACATCGGTAAAGCGCAAACAATGTCGC
This sequence comes from Tetropium fuscum, assembly GCA_964058915.1. NCBI lineage: Eukaryota > Metazoa > Arthropoda > Insecta > Coleoptera > Cerambycidae > Tetropium > Tetropium fuscum. The sequence goes on along the minus strand of CAXKVY010002048.1, from coordinate 77,186 downwards.
TCCGCTAAAAAACAAAAGGTTGGAACGATGTGTCAAAGGTACGAGCACCTGCCGGGACATACGGATTCGCCGTTTCGATGACTCATGCGAGGCTAAATTTTTTGTACTAAATGCCCGCCTTGAGATCGACATCGTGTGCTACAAGTACGACCGTTTCTGATCTAAACCTTTTTTTGTATAGCAGTTTGAACTATAACTGTAACAGCGTTGTATTCGATTAAGTACCGTATTCAATAGTAGTGAGTGAGGCTTTTATGTTTGTTTAACCCTACAGTTTACGATTTAATAACATAAAAAGTAATACAAAAATCGATACGCACCATAGAAACTTTTTTGTAGAGAATTATGTTACAAACCTTTTTCTATACTTATGTTTTTTCCCTCAGAAAAATCATTTAAAAGATATTGCAAAAAAAACAGTGCGGTGTTCTTAAAGGGGGTGAGATAGGGATGAAGCTTACCACTTAGGAGTGGGAACTTTTTTTATATGTATTCTGACACACATAAGCTAACTATCCTAGAAATTTCAGCTTATTATAATTTTTTTCTTCTATTCCGCATAAATTAGACTAATTTCGGTGTACTGTACTATTATAAATTAATCATAAAATATATACTAAAAAATATATCTACTGCTTATTCCATTCACTTTATTAGAGAAAAAGTCTTGAAAAATAAAGTATTCATAATTCTATCCTCTACAAAAAATTTTTTTTGTAGAGGTTTTTTTGTAAAAAACCTATTAGGAGATATTAAAAGATAAAAAATCTAAGGTTGCGGCCAGTTTTTCGGCCTTCCCACACTTCGATCAAATGGGCATTTTGAGGGGTTAAATGGCAGATTATATTTAAGCATTTTCGCTGAAATCAGCTTGTTAACCTTAATAAAAATATGTAAAAAGATTTGTAACCTAAATGGTTCCATTTTAAATCATCAGTTGTATGTAATAAAAAACAACAAAATCTGGACCTTCCTGTGATTCTGATGTTTGGTAAGAAATAAAAATGTGGGGAGGATCTGAAATATGGTTTTTATGGGCCCCATATTTTTATTTCTTACTAAACGTCACTATCTCAGGAAAGTCCAGGTTTGTGTTCTAATTATTTTGTAGTTTTTAATGCAACTGATGATTTCAAATAAAACCGTTTATGTTAAAGGTTTTTACGTACTTTTATTTTGAGGTTTTTTTTTGTTGTTTAAGTTCCACTGTTCACCTCCTGCCTCCACCATCAAACCCTCGTTACTCGTTAAAAGCAACGAAACGAGCCCAGTAACCTTAAACAACCCCAAGTACTACCAAGTTTGACACATTTTAATTTTTTAAGTTTGAAACAAAAATTGTATTGAGGGACCTTAAACACCACAAAGTTTCAAGTTTGAGACAAATCGGTTCATAAATATGATAGTTCGCCATTTCGAATCTGCCATTTTGATTTTATAAGGTTAGATTTAAGGTCACTAAATACAATTTTTGATTATTTAAATACCGCAAAGATTCAAGTTTGAGATAGATCGGTTCATAAATAAGATAGTCCGCCATTTTAGATCCGCCGTTTTGTATCCGCTATTTTTATTCTCTTAAGTTTGAGTCAAAAATTGTATTTAACGACCTTAAACACCGCAAAGTTTCAAGTTTGAGACAGATCTGTTCATAAATAGTATAGTCCGCCATTTTGGATCTGCTATTTTGTATCCGCTATTTTGATTCTCTTAAGTTTGAGTCAAAAATTGTATTTAGCGACCTTAAACACCGCAAAGTTTCAAGTTTGAGACATATCTGTTCATAAATAGTATAGTCCGCCATTTTAGATCCGCCATTTTGTATCCGCTATTTTGATTCTCTTAAGTTTGAGTCAAAAATTGTATTTAGCGACCTTAAACACTGCAAAGTTTCAAGTTTGAGACGGATCTGTTCATAAATAGTATAGTCCGCCATTTTGGATCCGCTATTTTGTATCCGCTATTTTCATTCTCTTGTTTGAGTCAAAAATTGTATTTAGTGACCTTAAACACCACAAAGATTCAAGTTTAATACAGATCTGTTCATAAATAGTATAGTCCGCCATTTTGTATCCGCTATTTTGATTCTCTTAAGTTTGAGACAAAAATTATATTTGGCGACCTTAAACACCGCAAAGTTTCAAGTTTGAGACAGATCTGTTCATAAATAGTATAGTCCGCCATTTTGGATCTGCTATTTTGTATCCGCTATTTTGATTCTCTTAAGTTTGAGTCAAAAATTGTATTTAGTGACCTTAAACACCACAAAGATTCAAGTTTAATACAGATCTGTTCATAAATAGTATAGTCCGCCATTTTGTATCCGCTATTTTGATTCTCTTAAGTTTGAGACAAAAATAATATTTGGCGACCTTAAACACCGCAAAGTTTCAAGTTTGAGAGAGATCTGTTCATAAATAGTATAGTCCGCCATTTTAGATCTGCTATTTTGTATCCGCTATTTTGATTCTCTTAAGTTTGAGTCAAAAATTGTATTTGGCGACCTTAAACACCACAAAGATTCAAGTTTAATACAGATCTGTTCATAAATAGTATAGTCCGCCATTTTGTATCCGCTATTTTGATTCTCTTAAGTTTGAGTCAAAAATTGTATTTAGTGACCTTAAACACCACAAAGATTCAAGTTTAATACAGATCTGTTCATAAATAGTATAGTCCGCCATTTTGTATCTGCTATTTTGATTCTCTTAAGTTTGAGACAAAAATTGTATTTGGCGACCTTAAACACCGCAAAGTTTCAAGTTTGAGACAGATCTGTTCATAAATAGTATAGTCCGCCATTTTGGATCTGCTATTTTGTATCCGCTGTTTTGTTCACTCTTTAATATTGCATTCTTAATCAAACCAATTGTTCGGTAAGATACATGGTTAAGATACTTTGTGTTTCTTGTCGTTTCTGTCTTTTTTTATTAAATGTTTCTTAACTTTTACTATGCTCTGGCCGTGAGGTGCTAAAATAAAAACGTTTCTTTTATGGATGAAAAATAAATGGTCACTTTAGTGATGGGACAAGTCAGAAGAAAAGTGAAGGCCATCGAAGAAGGCCCATTCGAAAAGGGAGGATCATTAATTTGAATACTAAGGATTTAGTGTTAGTTGTTGTCATATTTAGTTTGAAAATTAAAATATTTTTAAAAAAGTTATCACCATCTAATTATTTTCAGGAACCTTTGGAGCCATACGTTACGTTCCCATATCTTAATTTGAAAAAAATATTACTAATTTTCATATTGCTAGTAGCGCCTGCATATGCTTATTTCCTAGCAGTAGCAATTCTGATCTATTTACCTTCATATGTTCACAACACTTAATTAATTGCATTAAACGTATATTATTTATACTTGTTTAGCTGGTTCTTAATGAGGGGCATCCTAGTTATTAGCCAAGGGTTAAAATCCTGCAACACAAACATTTCTAGTTTTGACCTAGTTTTATACTGTTGGAGTAAACAACAAAAATTCCCTGCACGATGCAGTGCTATTTGCACGTAGTGCATGTAATAAAATGACGATAAGCGACAGATTTAATGGAATCACTTTTTAAATACTTAAATACTTTAAATACTTAAGGAGTTTCCCCGTAAAGGTATCATGAAACTGACGCATCTCTTTAATTCTTTAATCACTACGACTCCGATACGTGCCAGTACATTGGAAGATTGCTGAAGCAAAAATGATTCCCAAACCTGGCAAACCTCCTGAAAATAGAACATCATACCGACCAATTTCCTTATTGCCGATTATATCCAAGCTGTTAGAAAAGCTCCTTTTGCAGAGACTCAAACCAAGAGAGTCACTGAGGAAAAGCAGCTTATTCCGTCCCACCAGTTTGGATTCCGTAATAAGCATTCAACTATGGATCAAGTGCATCGAATTACCGATGTAATTGAGAGAGCACTAGAAGAGAAAAAGATCTGCGCAACGATATTCCTAGATGTGGCCCAAGCATTCGACCGAGTGTGGCATCAGGGCCTGGAATACAAACTAGAAAAATATTTGCCACGACAAATGAGCCAAATTCTTCATTCATACATTACTGAACGTCATTTCATAGTTAAATATGGAGAAGAATATTCTGACCTCAAGAAGATTTGTGCTGGAATACCTCAGGGCAGTGTCCTTGGACCTGTTCTCTACCTGCTGTACACCAACGACATCCCACAAAGCGACGGAGTTGTTACGGCAACATTCGCCGACGACCTTGCTCTGCTCGCTACTGACCAAGACATACAGTCAGCCACGAACAAACTTCAAACAGCAGTCAACAATGTCACCACTTGGACAAAGAAATGGCGCATCAAATTAAATGAGGCGAAATCGATTCATGTCAATTTCACTAATAAGAAATATGACTATACTCCAGTGATTGTCAACCAGCAAACAATCCCACATGCCAACGAAGCAAAGTATCTAGCAAAGTATTCTAGAAGAAGAAACGTGAGCAATTAAACCTCAAATTCAGACAAATTGGCTCCTCGGGCGTCACTCTGAGTTGTCAATACACAACAAACTGGTTATCTACAAGCAAATTCTGAAGCCTATATGGACTTATGGCATCCAACTCTGGGGATGCACTAAGAAATCCAACATTATATTAATTCAAACGTTCCAGAATAAAGTACTTCGAAGCATCGTCAAAGCACCGTAGTACATTCGCAATGAAGACATCCATCGTGACCTGAATATGCCTATGGTTGAGGATGAGATTAAGATGTTTGCAGGCAAACATCAGAAGAGGCTAGAAAACCATGAAAACGTCGAAGTGATATCACTACTCGACAACAACGGACTTATTCGACGGCTAAAGAGACTAAAACCGTTCGGATTGGTGTAGTGATAGTGAAAGTGCCTAGAATTGTAAGCATAATATGTATTATCACATAATCCAAGTGATTAGTGTTATGTGGAGTGTGTCACTGGATACTCATCCACTGAACAGCTAAGTCTAGTTATTAAGAAAAAGTTGTTATATAGATTTAATCTAGTTACAATGCTCAACGTCCATGGGGCGTTTTTCTAAAAAAATATATATTGAAATGGACCCTATCCCCTATTTAGTTAATAAACTTGCGATGTCGTGACCTCTGTTTTGTTTAAAGACGAGATACTGATTTTTAAAAACCAATTGGTTAGGGTATAAGCACGCACTAGGAAAGACGTGGTGCGGGGTGGTTGAGATAAGTCGGGATATAGGGAGACGAGGGATCGCATATGGAGAAGCAGGTAGTTGGGCTCTGGTGTGTGTTGGTGGTTCACGTCAAATTTCCCAGGTTAGTAAATATACTTAATTTGTAATGATTATTATTAAATTTGTTATCTCGAGAATTACCGTCATCATTTTATTAAAATTGTCTGTGTTATGTTTTGTTTTTGGACTACGAATAATTATGATACGTTACGCATAAACTATGAACATTTTACTTGTTTATTTAGTGTGTTCAGCTCATTCTGTTTTAAGATTATTTTATTTTGTTTTATTCAATTCGATCTAAGTAATGTTGTTGACCTTTGTGTTCCATTCATGACTACGAGTCGGTTTTTCATACTTGTGGGTTTTGCTTATAACAGTGACCTAATTGCCGCTTATTGTATGAGATGATGAATGTTTGTGCCTTGTTGAATTTATTAACACTCTTCCCCCGTGCCTGGGCGAACACGCTAGGTTGCCTCCCGTATGCGACCTTCGTTTTCGCACCAAAACCTTACAACTACTAGCTGGGTTGCCTCCCGTATGGGACCTCTGTACCTTCTGACGAAAGTCGGCTAACTAACAACAAACTCTTCAGTTTTGTATCTTGTGAATGATGGTAGGTTAAAACACAAGTATGACAACCCTTGTAAGTTTTCATTTTACTTTCACCTAAGTGTCCAACAGCATTATTGCGATTCTTTTGAATAGAGATCGAGGGTTTTTCTGCCGTGCTCTTTCCCCTCGTGAATTCAATGCTGAGTATGGCATTTATTTATTTTATATTGTTCATAAATTGAATACCGGTTTAAATAAATCAGTAGGTGTATTAAAATGCTTAGTCTTTTCTTTTTCATCTCAAAACTCCCGCTTTTCGTTAGTAACCAGTGCATCTCGGACAGGGTTAATTTAATTTAAATACAACGTAGGGTAGGTATTTCCCCTTTTGACGATCACGTACCCCGGCCATGTGTTTCTCTGTTTATTATGTTTAACCGACCCGGGTTGGTTACATTGCAATATGGAATTTTCAAATAATATTAAACAGGATATTTATTACAGTATAATATTCCCATACATAAATTTTGGGTATGTAAATAATATATAATCAATTTGAATATTTGTTTTCTCCAAGTCCTACATTAGTTTCAACACAAATTTTTAATGAGTGAGGTGCCTTGGATTTGTGTAGAAGTGTAGAAGGGTTTTTTATGTTTTTGTTATACTTGCTAATAATACGTTGTACAGCTGACGAGAAGCCATTAGGATCATTTCTTAAATTCTTCCGTACATCACTATCTAATTTATTAATAAAACTGCTCCATTTATTTTCAATACTGTCTAAATTTGCTTGGCTATCGTTATCATCGTTACCTTCAGTATATTGAGGATTCTGTTCACACAAATTCAGTGTCGTTATTTTTTTCTGCTACGTCTTCAGTTTCTATTTTATTTTTGTTAGTCTCTTAACACACTGGTCTAACTGTAACGGTAATAAGAGATGTTCTGGAGGCTCTACTCCTGTTATAATTTTGTAAATAATTATTTTACTTTCTTCGGATGAAACGTTACAAGCATTAGTTATATTGTAGTGTTTAATAATATCAGATTGGTGTTTACATATGTTACCTGTAATTCCTTAAGGACAAGTACATATATTGGAATTCATATCAACAAAATATCTGATTGAACTATCTCTTGAACTCGTAACATGATATTGCATTTCTTCCAAGTTAGATATTTAATCGGGCAAAACATCGCCATCGTTTGGAGATAATAGACTTATTGTGCTGCTATTTAATTTATTCATGAGTAAATCTCATAGTCTTTGTTTATAGTATGCCTCAAAACTAGTAACAACAAAGTCAGCCAGCTATGTTAAGTTATATAGGCCTTAGTTCTTTCTAGCGAAATATCTTTCAATAGCCTGAACATGACCTCAAAGCAGTTATTAGTTTCTGAGCCTCTTATCATTAAATTGTGTCTATCGAATAGACACCAAGATTCTATACTGTTAGTTATCATATTTTGTATGAGTTATGAAATTGTTCTATGTTTTCCTCCATTTCAGCTTTTGTTTTAGATAATAAAATGTTTACAAATGGTATAATATTTGCCTATCTGCCTTATAAATTTTATTTTTTGCTAAGCTTAACCATCTATACACTGCTTTTAATACTTGAAAAGTACATAAAAGTAAAACAGAATTGGGCCAATGCTTCTTTAATATATTGCGCTCCGCCATATCATTATCTGTCACTATTACTGAGGGACATCACACATCACACTTACTAGTAGCGTCGACAAATAAAATTTCAGAAGATTGCCTTAGTTCACACGCAGTACGCTGCATTATAGGGGTGCATAAAGAAATGGAGTAATGCTGAGTAGTGTTTTATTTAAGTTATCTTCTAACTGAGAAAACATCTGATCCCCAGATCTGTCACCTAATGCTTTTTAACCTATTGGAAAGATTCGAAAAATCGGATTTCTTGGGAAAATAGTAACGATCAGCTACATAATTTTCGAACTGGTCGCCAAGCTCTTCCATTTTTGGTAAACAAAAAGTATTGTAGGCCGAAGCTACAGAATGCCCCTTTCCAAATAGGTTTAAAATATCCTGTTTGGTTTCTTCTCCTATTGGTCTTGTAATTATGGCAGCAGCACTATCTATCGTATGATTCTGGGAATCTGGAATTTGTCCCGAGTGCGGATCAGAGATCCGCTGCACTTAGGCTGCAAGGCATTGGGCCCCTTGTGCTTCCTCCGTGAGGAAAATGTCTCCCTAGGCCATCGACCAGCGTAATGTTGTACAAAAGGTGATGATGTTGCCCAGGGGCATTTCCCTCAAATTGGCCATAGAAGGCCAACGTTCCCCCAATATGGATTCTCTGGTTGATGACACGGCGGGACATTCACAAAGTACATGCTCGATCGTTTCTTCGTCTTGTTCACATCCTCTGCAGATGGGTGTGTCACTTTGTCTCATGTTATAGAGGTGTTTCCTTACCCGGTAGTGTCCGGTTAGGATTCCTGTAACAAATCGCAGTTTACCCCTGGACATTACCAGATAGTTCCTCGCCGTCTCTTCGCTGGGATGTCTCAAGAGATTTCTGGCCAGCTGAAAGCTGCTTGTTTCATCCCATAACGTCTTAAATTTTTGTGGGTGTTTTCCTTTATTAATTGGAGTTTCGCTGCAACTGGTAGTGTACTTGAAGGACCAGGCCCAAGGATACTCAGGCTAGCTGCCTTCTTGGCCAGTTTGTCAGCTTCTATATTGCCGTTGCATTGTAAGTGGCCTTTGACCCAGTACAGGCAGATGTTATTCATCTGATATGTTCTCACAAGTGCTTGGTGACATTCCCGACCCTTGTCGACCCTTTAGTTATTTTATAATTTTTCAGGGCCAGTAGTGATTGTCTACTATCTGTGCAGATTCTTATTATCTTGCCCGTTATTTCTCTGCGAGCAATCTCTTGTGCGGCTAGGGTTATACCAGCGAGTTCTGTTTGTATACATAGTTTACACCTTCAACGCCGGCCTCGTCTTCACCAGTAGTATGTATGGTGTAAGGTTTGTCAAAGACAAGCCGAGGCGGAATACCATCTGCACTCTGCATCTGCAATGCCTGTAAAAGGGGTATCTTTTTGACAGTCTCGGTCCACAGGCGACTTCTGGTTTGGCCACAGCTTGCGTTTGGTAGTATGCCAACGGATTTGAGGCGAGTCATGGTAGTCAAAGCCACTTCTTCTAGATGTAGATATAGCAGTGGAAGACACAGCATTAGCTCCATTGCTCATTGCTGTGTTGTTCGCATAGCTCCGGTTATGCTCAGACAGGCAACCTGGCATAACTTGAGTCTTGCTGTTATTTGTTGACTCTTGGGTCAACATTGGTCTTATGATAGCAGTGTAAATCCACAGGACCACCCTGGGTTTCATTCCACAGGTTTTCCCTACGGTCCTGCGACACTGCTCCTAAGATATACGGTCCTGCGACACTGCTCATAAGATATGTAAGCCTTATTTATTCTTCTTTCGAGGTGAAGATTCCAGTTTAATTTAGCATCGAAAGTTACCCCCAAGTATTTCACCTGTGGTGCAAAATTTAATGCTGTGTTTAGGAGAACAGGTGCTCTCATTGGCTTCCGTTTTCTTTTCCTTGTGAAGAGTACCATTTCCGTTTTCCTGGGGTTGACGGATAGGGCGCTCCTCACATCAATTATCGATTATTCTTCGGGCCATCTGCATTATCTGACAGAGGGCTCCTTCGAATTTTCCATTAAGCAGTATCGTAAGTCATCTGCGTATGCAATTGTGTAGAATCCTTCCGCTTTGAGGTGGTTGATTGTCTTTTAATTACAATTATCAACTCAGCTGGACAATCTAAATGTTTAGATGTATGCCCCTTTTGCCTTGGAAGGTATGCCTTGTTTATTTTAGTTTTAAATTGGCAATGGTATATTCGTTTAAAAATATATGTTCGATTTTAACGCAGGAGTATTATTGTGCGTGTAATACACCATGTATTTCTTGTACATATTTGTAAATTCTTAACCCATTTCTGAAATAAATACATAATGAAAATACCTTTAAAATGAGGTATCACACGACCCCCTTTCCCATTTAATTTTTTTAAATTAATGCGCGTGCAGCGCCACCTATGCAATTTGGCACTTCAATCTATACGTGAAAAAATGTCTCCCTCAAAAGCAAAATTGACTGGTCCGAGCGTTTTTCCAAAAAGCAAACCCGCGATTTTAAATTAATTTGTTCCGGTTAAACTTTCCACTCTGTATTTTATGTTATAAGGTAGCGGTACCAGTAATTGACCCCTTAAGACCTAACTTGGAGAATGATAGGCCACATGATATTTGTATTTGCATTTATAGCACCGAAAAGTTTATTCTGTCTTTATTTGTCTCTAATCTTTTTATACCTATTTATAGACTACATTTATTTTAATATGAATTGAAAAAAAATAAAATTTAAATGCACAATGTACAGGAGTACTAGTTATTGCCTTAAAGAAAATTATGGTGTGTTAGTGTTGGACCTATGCAATGCTCTAATAATTGATCCATAGGTTATATTTTGCTTTAGTTTAAGGGTGGAAAAGAAAACTGTCAAGTAGCAACTTAAGTAATTGTTGTATTACATGAAATTATATAATAAGGTACATATTATAACATATTATGAATCAGTAAAAACTTCTAAATTTAAATAACTGATATATGGTTTAGTGAATTTATGTTTTTTTCGCGAATTTAGCCATTTCTTTAACAAAATATGACCCCCTTTTTGTTACTTGTTTTGGTGGCTCTATTGGCTGTACAACATTCTCTTCTTCATACCACAAAATATCTTCTTGATCTGGCCATTTCCAATTAAGTCCACTCTGTTTGACTTTTAATTCTTTTTCTTCCCCATCTTGTTTAATTTCCAAGATAATTTCTGGTTATGGCTGATCATCGTATTTAACTATGACGTATTGTTTGATGTCATACAATGTTTGAGTATTGTTTGTTGCAGTTATTTTAGCTGCAGTTGCTTTTGATATTGCATTGGATTTTGTATTTTTCTTAGATGTTTTTCAGTCTTCTTTTTTCACGTTCCATTTTCCGTTTCTCTTTATCTTTTTCAATTTTGTCTTTCTCACCCTTTTTTCTTTGATGGTAAGCCTGCCATTGTTCTGATGTTGCAACAGAGGGAACTTTTTCCCTAGGTTTAAAAGTTTCCCTAGGTTAAACGTTGTCTTCGGAAGGCCAAAATAAACATTTTTTAAAAGGCGTCGGTATATCTTTGAGAGGTGACGGCACCTGATAACGATCAGAGGTTTTAGGTGGAGTTTTGTCCAACTTATTGATAATTGTTTTTTTAGTAGGGTCAATACAGCTCGATTCATCGTGGTCGAAAATGTCATCTTCAGTCATCATTTCGGATTCTCTTACGTTTTGATCATTTTTTTAGTTCATTTTCGTCAATTCCAGTTGAAGTTCCAGATTGATTTTGAATAAGAATATTTTGTAACACCAAAATTTTTTTTCTCTCTCTATTAGGGGATTTTTTGATATCTTGGTATTTTGTGATAAATTACCATCGCAATTTTCTGTTACATTATCACTGACAATTGAAGAAGTTTGTTGGCTCACATTTATAACAATTGGATCATTTCTAATATTTTTTGTTGGTGTAGAGCTAATCGTCTGTAATAACTCGTCGTCTTCTAAATCGATGAAAATGTTATCAGAATCGTTAAGATTGGGAAAGTCAGAAATTTTGGAGGTAAATAAGAGTTGGTAAATAAGAGTTGGTAAATGAGAGTTGTTTTAGGTATATTGAATGTTTTTGAAGCTTTATAATAGCTCATGCCATTTTCAATACATGCTAGGGCATTTTGTAATTCCTCTTGCGTGTAAGATGGTTTTTTAGTAGGAGCCATTATTCTGAAAAAGAATGATCCTATGATTGACCTAATATGTAACGAAGTGGAAATAATTTTCCACTCGTTACTTAAAATTGTACTGTCATTGCTATATTGTTTTAATTATTAAGCTAAGTAGGAATATATTTTCGTATTTATAAGTTACTATTGACCGTATGAGTCCGTTTCTTTTTCGACAAGCATTTTATTTTAAATTCAGTTCTGCTTACAACGTGCATACAAATAAACATTTTCTGGGAAATCTCGCGTACAAAATACGATTTCCAATACCAAGAAAACTATCCCCAGGCCGGCTCGATATCATCGAGCGCGCGCCGGAACAATATCGAACACACATGATAACGCTTCGGAAATTCATGGTAGGGAGTCGGTCCCCACCGCGCCGAAAGATTTAATAAAACTAGAGCTCCCATACTGAAACAGGCAGTCTGTGTCCAAGACTCCCAGCAGCAAGAAGCCCCAACAGCAGCAGCTCCGCCTACCTGAACCGTCTAGTAGTTCCAGCCGTAATCCGAGACCAGAAGTAAGCCATATACACGCAGTACAGGACTCAGGAAGGACGACATCCAGAAGCCATACCAGACTGGAGTGAGTACGCGATTTCCTTCGAGTACGCGGTTTCTACCAACAACCGGTCGCAAGGCCTTCTTGTTGGTAGCTGCTGACAACCGGTCGAAAGGCCTTCTTGTCAGCGTCCCCAGTTGGCAACCGGTCGAAAGGCCTTCTTGCCAACACCCCAGTTGACAACCGGTCGAAAGGCCTTCTTGTCAACTCCCCAGTTGACAACCGGTCGAAAGGCCTTCTTGTCAACAAATACGCTTCTATTATACACGCCAACATTAGTAAAGGTGCACTTCAATCTAACAGTACTCGCTCGCTCACTTTAACTGGTATGGTAAGTCAAATCATTTAAATGACCATTTCCGGTTAACACCTGAATTCTCGAACATTCGATCGGTCCCCATGCTTACACTGTTGCTTCTTCCCTCCAACTGTATTTGTGACCTGCCTGTCTGATAACCGCTCACCGCTTAAACTTACGCCACAAGCGCATTGTATCATAGTTATTCATTATCATCCAGTAGTATTTTCTCATACCACGCTTTCCTCGCGCTACGCTAACTCCATCGGATACTCCCGCTGAATCATTAACCAAGTATGACGTAGGTAGACTGAATAACCTGTAGATAGTAGTGAAGCCTGTTTGTTAGACAAGGATAGAAATACAAAAAGATGTCCTAAAGAATAAATAAACTTGTTGTAACTAGATACCTGTGTATTACTGTAGATAAAGTCTATATATGTCACGTGACCCCGGAATTACTGCCTGTCTCCACTCGCAGCTACCCGTGGCCCTTACAAAACTGCCTGTAAGGAAAAGTGGTCTGTCTACACTATAAACAGACAGTGGCGCTCGAATAAAAACTCCGCACCGAACGCAGAGCGTCACAGTACATATCATGGACTTGTCTTATTAATGAGAGGTTTTTAAACACAAATTTAAAATATTTGTAGGTCAATACAATATATATGGTCTTTTCAAGTGTTTTTTTTATATAATTTATTCGTCGTATATATTATAAAGATTGTAATTAAATAAACTTCTTCGAAACAAAAACGGCTTATAACACCATTGCTTGACCGGTGGATGATCTAGTTATTGACCATTCATATGTGCTCGAGATTGACCAATGTAAGAAACGTTCAATTAACACTGGAAACGCAAACATAACTATAAGTCAAATACTTGTCAAGCAAACAATTAACCCTTTATAAGCCTAGTTTTATTTATCCTAAATAAGAATGTCAAGTACAAAGGTATTACAGAAAAAAAAAGTTAAATGCGACTTTGCACCAGTAATTGTCCGATTGGTCAAAGACTAGCTACCGAATACTATTTATGTACTAGTAATTGACCTAACAGTTATTTTCAAAAATAAAAATTATATCATCATATTAGCAGTAAATATCAATAATATCACCATCTACTTAGTTACCTATTTGATATTTAAATACTTGAACTTGATTTTCATTTCGTCAACTTGGTTATTGTAGTCGACCACTCGTTAATAAAAAAATAGCAATTTCTGAAGTAACAGCTACCACCCTTGTGCATCTGATTTCAAATGAACACTGAAAATCACGTATTAGATTTACAGAATTAATATTTCGTCTGTTTAGAAGAAACACCGGTAGATGTCACTATATGTGATTATCGCGCCAATATTTAAAATCTTCTGTTTATTATATGTGATTAAAGTAAAAATGGGACGATGACTAGGGCATGGTCAAAGACTGGGTCTTTCACCTTATGTAATTATATTTTAAACTGGTATAGCTTGATATTAACTGTATGTATGTTAATTATAGTTTTTACTAGTTAGGCATACGCTACTTTGGAAAGTTGAAAATGTTAAACCACAAAGTAAAATAATCAAATTAAAAAAATACACCTACAAGGTGCCTCATTTTCCAGCCATATTATTGAGATCTCGAAAACACTAAGAGAGACTGGGTCTATTGAATTAGACCAAAGTTGTTTATTTTGACGCCTATCAGGCCCATCAACATGCAGTTCGTATTTTTTTGAAATCGACCCATTTTTGGAAATATCCAGAAGATATCTATGTAATTAAGATTAGGAAAAATAAAAACCATTCTGCAAAAATTCTGTTTTTTCGAATATCTCCGAACGGAGTAGTATTTTCTTAGGTACGAAAAGAGGTTAATCCAACACATTGCAAGATGGTAGTTACTAGGTAGTTTTAACACGGCATTATCCAGGTGAACTTTTTCCCGTCATCACCCAGGTGGGATCTGGTGGACTTAACTTTGAAGTGATAAAAAAATGTTTTTTCTTTATTTTTATAATTTTATGCTAAAGAACATATATTTATAGTTACAACTTATGAAAACAAAATACATATTGATAGAAACACTACATTTATTGTCTGAATGGCTCAAATCAGAAAATATCGAAATTTGTACACTTGACAAACATGCCTTTTTAAAAAATTCACAAACAAAAAAAATATTAACACTCGGAGTAGTTTCCACAAACACCAAAATACTATCACTTCGCTCGACGCGCGTTTCGCCAACCAAGTTGGCATCATTCGGAGACGATTAAAACTAATCTCAAACTACAAAATCTACCATATTTATACTACACTCCCCGGCACAAAATTCCGTCACCCTAAAATTTTGCCCAATTTTGATGTTTTATAACTTTTTTATTTTTCATCTGATTTTCATAAATTTTTTACCAGTCTGTAGTCTGTAGTTCATTGTGTGTCTTTTGAATTATTGTAATAAGTCATATTTTTCGTCCAGGCAATATTATACAGGGGTAAATCAAAGTGTTGTTTTTTGTCGTAAACTCAAAACACCCTGTGGAAAAATTGAGGCGAATAATTTTGTTTATAAACTGTTTGCTGCCATCTTAGACGTATTGTAAACATTTTGTTTTTTGATTCATCCCATTATCTCATTTCTTCTGCGAGCAGCAAAATTTTAAATGAAACGCTGTTAATTTTATCATTTTTAATTAAAAAACATCGACGTTGGCTAAATACGCGGTTATTGTGACAGAATAGTTGACAGTACAGTTAATTTAGTGTGTTGTCATCATGGTAACTACCGCAGACGTAGGTAGAATTGTTGCCTTAATAGAGGATGGCCGCAATAAGAGTTATGTCTCCCGTACTCTGGGAATTGCGCGGTCTACAGTTTGTGATGTTTGGAATAGGTATCTACAGACGGGAAACTTTATTAGGCGGCAAGGCTCTGGCAGAAGGAGAATGACCACTCAAGCTGATGATCACTTTGTCATTATGAGTTCTTTAAGAGATCGAAGAGCTACTGCTGTGTATCTAAAAAATGACTTGCAAATGGTACGTCGAGTAAGTGTAAGTGAAAGAACGATACGTAGAAGATTGTTAGAAGCAGGATTGCATTCACGAAGGCCAGCAGTATGTCCAAAATTTCTTCCTCGGCATCGACAACACCGACTGAGATTTGCAAGAGCGCATGCTGACTGGACTGTAGAACAGTGGGGAAACGTACTATTCACAGATGAATCCAGGGTTTGTTTAAGGTCGCCGGATGGTCGTGAACGGGTATACAGACGTAGAAATAAAAGATATGCAGACTGCATCATATCTGAGCGACTGTAATATTACGGTGATTCAGTCATGGTTTGGGCAGGTATTTCTACCGATGCACGTACTGACCTTGTATTTGTTGAAAATGGAGCACTAACCGCCCACCGTTACATTGAGGAAATCCTCCAAGAAATTGTTGTTCCATTTGCTCCTTTCATTGGGAACCAATTTACATTAATGCATGATAATGCTAGACCTCACGTTGCACGGGTAGTGAGCGAATATCTGGATGAGGTTGGACTTCCAAGATTGGACTGGCCCGCATGTAGCCCGGGTCTCAACCCAATCGAACATCTTTGGGATGTTCTTAAAAGAGCACTCCGTCGCCGTCCTGTGCAACCACTAACCTTGCAAGACTTACGGCTGGCGCTGACAGAAGAATATCAGGCTATTCCTCAAGACAGAATAAGTAATCTTATTAATTCGATGCCACGAAGAAGGCAATCTGTCATTGCTGCGAGAGGAGGACATACACGTTATTAAAATTTGTCTTTGTTAATTAATTTTGTGATATACCTAGTGGATGTTTTTGTTAATAAAAATAAGCTTGAAATCAGCGTTTCATTTAAAATTTTGCTGCTCGCAGAAGAAATGAGATAATGGGATGAATCAAAAAACAAAATGATTACAATACGTCTAAGATGGCAGCAAACAGTTTGTAAATAAAATTATTCACCTCAATTTTTCCACAGGGTGTTTTGAGTTTACGACAAAAAACAACACTTTGATTTACCCCTGTATAATATTGCCTGGACGAAAAATATGACTTATTACAATAATTAAAAAGACACACAATGAACTGATCTACAGACTGGTAAAAAATTTATGAAAATCAGATGAAAAATAAAAAAGTTATAAAACATCAAAATTGGGCAAAATTTTAGGGTGACGGAATTTTGTGCCGGGGAGTGTATTTTCATGGTGACGTCACCAGTGATATCACCGTGAAATTTACCCCCTTGTCGCTATTCATACTACTTTTACATTTTACAATTTCTATGCTCTCAAATGCATCCAACTGTCTATTATTGGTCACATTTCTACTCTCTTTCTCTTAAATTACTAATAATAATTTAAGTAATTTAAGATTAGTTAGAAATGTGACCAATTTTTTTTTTCAATTCAAAACAGTTTATTTTATAATTAGAGAACAAATAATGTCGTCCACGGATAATACCTACCCCGGGACCAGCCGGACATCCACGTGCAGGCAGCAGCGTGGCAATTGAAGGGCTAGGCATTTGAGAGCATAGAAATTGTAAAATGTAAAAGGAGTATGAATAGCGACAAGGGACCTATACCGTATACCCCGCTTTACGCGTTGCTTAGCAACCGATCATTGAAGCGTGATTAGTCACGCGTAAATTTCACGGTGATATCACTGGTGACGTCACCATGAAAATAGTATAAATATGGTAGATTATCCAAGTAGATAGTGTCCAAAGAAATAATAAAACTAAGCGTCACGTAAGTGGCTGCAATTCTCGCATAAAAAATGGAGGTGTTCTAAACACAGACAATTTTCTAGTACTTTGACCTTCTGTCTTTGTTTCTGGGACATTCTTCACATCTACCACGTCCTGTTTTTTTTTGTATTTTACGCGGAAGAGCATTTGTCTCGCCTAGCATATTGGCAATTTTGAATCGAAGTTCTCTTGTGAGCCGAGGGTTATTTTTTCTTTGTTGCAGAGTTGGCTCTACCAAAGCTAGACGCAGCTCTTCTAAAAATACACGACGCTTTTTTGAATAGTTGTTGGTGTTTGTCCTGCTGTATCTATTAGAGAGAAAAATATTCTCAGTGGCCATCTTCTGCAATTCCGAGATACACTGTAACTTCCTGACAATTCATCGACAATATCCCTTTTTTGGGATTTTTTATGGGAATTTTATCCCATATTTTTTATCCCATATTGGGGATATACTGGCGGAAGGAACAGCGACCTCTAAAGGCCTCTAATTTTTCATCTATCGTTAAATATTGTCCTGGTGTACATGCCTGTTGACAGTTTGGAACAAACTTTTCAAACACAGCCCGTAGGTATAGCTGCAATTTTATCTAATTTCAGGCGTTCTTATCTGTTGTCTTCGTTGTCGAAACGTTAACATTGAAGCAAAAATGTGACTTTATTGATATCCATTACTGTACGGAATATATCAATTCCCGTTCCATTTGTTCTCCAGAGGTCCTTTAGATGGCGATTGCTGATTTTGTATACACCAGCAAGGTACAATATAATAAATAAAGCCTTTATTTCAGTTACATTGGTACTGTTACAATATTCTTTATCTTTATAGCCTACAGCTTTTTTTGCAATCATAACGTTTGTGCAATCTGTAATACTCTCAAAAATTGTAGTCAAAAAACAGAAGGCAGCAATCCAGCGGAGTTTTCGCATCCCTAGCGTAAGGTTTGCATCCTGGTAATTTTGAAATTATATTTTCTGCCCTAGTTCTTACTCTGGTATTACTATATAGCTTACTCCATTTCGTAATAGAGTCCTTACCCACATAATATCCACCTCTATGCTCACTTATTTCTCTTTCAGGCACTTCTTCAGCATTTTCGAATTTTTCGATGTACATGAAGTTAGCAGGTCAACTTTTGCAAATCGATCTCGCTATGGCATAAACATTTGCCGTTTTGTAGCCGTCAATTAATCGTGAAAGAAAAAAATTTGCCGCTCTTTAATTTTTTTTACATCGGGTGCCCTGCTAACTTCATATGAAGTTAAAGGAAAATGTTGTAGGCTTCGTTTTATAAACGGAAAATTTATTAATTCGAATATCGAGTTCCGAATATAAATCAAATTCCCTAATATTAATAAACCAAGTCGAATGGCAAAATTGCATGCAGAAAACGAGTTAAAAAAATTCAACCGAAAAACTCTTTGTCTATTACTATTAATAAACAAATAACGACAAAATCGCACTGTTCACGATTAAATCAAACAAGCCGAACGGCAAAATCTCAGCCAAAATACGAGTCAAATAACGAATTCCAAGCGAAAAACTCGGTTGCCCCGCTGAGATTTTTTGTTTATTACTATCGATAAACAATTTACGGCAAAATCGATCTCTCCACCATTAAATGAAACAAGGCGAACGGCAAAATCTGAGCCAAGAAACGAGTCGAAAAAAATTTTTCTAAGCAGAAAACTCAGTTGCCCTGCTGAGATTCCCGGATCTCGAGGTTTTTTTACAAAATCGCACTCTTCACGATAAAATGAAACAAGGCGAACGGCAAAATCAGAGCCAAAAAACCAGTCGAAAAAAAATTTTCCAAGCAGAAAACTCGGTTGCCCTGGTGAGATCCCGTGATTTCGAGGTTTTTTGTTTATTATTATCAATAAATAATTAACGAGAAAATCGTATTCTTCACGATTAAATCAAACTAGGCGAACGGCAAAATCAGAGACAAAAAATACTCGAAAAAAGACTTATTATTACTTTTTTGTTTATTACTATCGGTAAATAAATAACGGCAAAATCGCCCTCTTCACGATTAAATGAAACAAGGCGAACGGCAAAATCTGAGCCAAAAAACGAGTAAAAAAACGGATTTTCCAAGTGAAAAAATCGGTTTCCCTGCTGAGATTCCAAGATTTTGAGGTTTTTTGTTTATTACTATCAGTAAACAATTTTGTCGTTAATTGTTTACGCCTCGTTTTTCGGCTCAGATTTTGCCGTTCACCTTGTTTGATTTAATCGTGAAGAGTGCGATTTTGTCGTTAATTTATTACTGATAGTAATTAACAAAAAAAACCTCGAAATCACGGAATCTCAGCAGGGCAACCGATTTATCGGCTTGGAAAATTATATGATTATATTATTATAAGATAAACTTCATCATTATCCTCAGGTCTATACATTCCTCCTCGTCATCTTGCTTGTTCTTTTTCGTAATATGACGTGCTGTAAATTAAATTACGTTGTTGTAAACAGTATACTTTAATTTTTATCAAGGTCGCCACTCGCCTTTCATAGTTTTGTAACGTCAAACAACGTAAAACACTTTATTGCAAACGTACACACTCTATAACTTTACTACCCAGGTGGGGTCTCTCGGACCTTCAGGTACTTTGGCGCGTTGTTACTCGACTGGTGGTCAACTCAATACTAAAAGCTGCTTAGAACCTTCTTTATAAACATGTTTTAAGAAGCTATACGTAACCTGAAACACATACGTGATGTGAGCGGGAGGTTACAACATAATTTATAACACGGAGGGTATGGTGGACCCCACCTGGGTGATGCCGGCTTTAAATCATGCATCATAATTATATCAATCTTTAATTTTCTTGTACCTCGTCACTACTCTGAAACTTGGTTCGTATTGTACTATCAGAAACATTATAATAAATATAATTATAGGGTATATTCATATTGATACAACTTCTTTGACACAGCAGCGTTTGAAACAATATTTAGTTCGTAACGGGCGTCTAGGAATTCACGAGTAATGCGATAAGGAACGCTCGATCTAGGCCATTACTCGGCAACATTCGGATTTTTTCGGCCCTGCGATACCTTACGCTTGTTATGAATATGCCATCGGCATGTAGTTGGAAAAGCTGTTCTAAGATTTGAAACAAACATAAACAAACAAACAAACAAATATACGAAGTCAAGCTAAATAAAACCGTTTAAAAAAACAGTGAAATATAAAATACAAAATAAGTTTTGTTTTGGGGCCGGAATATCTTCCCAATCCGACGCTGCGCATCTCCGCTAGTAGTTCTTTTATATTCCCGCTATTACTAATTAATGATTATGATTACATCATTGTATTGACTCATTGTAATCGTTACCTTACATAAAAAGTATTATATACGAGTTTATCCATGCAGAACAAAACGCACTCTGTGTGTCAAAATAGTAGGTATAGGTATAGTTTATCAAATAATATATAGCATGTGATATGTTATCTCGTATTTTACCTATGTACATGAGATAAAGTACCCTAAAGTGGGAGTTGTATGTACACCTAGGTGCTAAACAAAAGGGGAAATTACAGTAACAGTTCAGACGGAACCATTGTGCTCACTAACGCGATGACAAAAAACGGATGTGTTTTTATTCAGTTTGTGTAAAAGTTGAGTTTAGATCGTTATTTTTAGTGCACGCTTACTTGTGCCTTGGTTATATAATTATTAATAAGATAAACTAAAAAATGAGTGATAAGGAACCAGTTATAACAGTAAATGATTTGCCTATGTCATTTACTGTGAAATATTTGGGTGAGTGTTTCAAGTTTGTTGACAATATAATTATTGACTATATGGCCCAGTCGTCAGGTACTTTACCTGGGAATAATTTACGTAGTTTTGATTTCTGGTGTATGAGTAGTGTCAGGTGTCAAAAATAACATGATCATGTTGCGACCTCGAAGAAAATCATTTTTTTCGAAATATTTCGGTTCTCGTGTGTTTCAGGAAAAATATGCTTCTATACAAAAATGAACGGAACGAAATTTACTATAATTTATGTTCTTTTCATTTTTAATGTAAACTTGATAGTTTCGATGCAGCGGGGCTGTAAATGTAAGTACTTTTTATCGCATTCGCAGAAATTACTCATTCACGAGTTTCCGTGAACATTTTAGACTTCATATATCCAAACCTCCCTAAAAACTTACTTTATTATTGTGTACACTCGTTTCGCATTGAAATGATTCACGATTGTTAAAACTCATTAAGTTGTGCTCCGAACCTATGCGGTGGGGTGGGGTGGGGACTATACCAGTGCCGTCAGTGTTTGGAATTCATCATGATACAAAGACAATGGTATGGTATGTCAGGTTGCGGAAAGTGAGATCAATGCGCAAGGTAGTGCGCATGCATCTCACATGACGTAATTCTCGCCAACATGATTTTAGGCGCGATTTTTACACAGTTGTTGAAAGTAAATACCCACCTACTGTTTTCAAATTGAAATTGACGCGATTTTGCGTTTTGTGTAGGTATACACAGAGGTGGATGCGTGTATTATTATTATAAATAGTGTGAAGTGATTCATCACCAGCATATGGGCGGCTCAGGGACATGAGGGGCGAAGGGAACGAAATTCCATAGGTGTATAATTTTAGAGGGGGGCAGAATAAAAAAATGAAATAAAATATCCAAGTTATTAACATTGTTTTTAAGTGTACTTGTGATGGTTTTTTTATTATCTTAAGAGAAATACTATTATTAGATGGTTCTAAAAATGTGTGATATGTATTATACTCTATACGTTTTCTTTATCTTCGTTTTCTTTAGACTTCGCTTGTCACATCTTCATGGTAATCTCCTGTTCGCCATGATTCAAACACTTTAAACCGTTTTTCACAAATCCTGATGCACTTCCGATATGCGTAATTATCAGACGTCGTCCTTTTCCTAATGGTGCTTTAAGACCTGTAGAGTATCCTTCTAAAAATACCTGTCTTCTATTACTAATATTGCAGTCCTGCCATACTTTTGAAACGGTATGCCCTTCGTTTACCCAAGTCTCGTCTAAATAATGAATTTTTCTGTCTGACATCCGAAAATCTCGCATGCTTTCTAAATATTTTCTTCGCCATAAAACAATTTCGTTTTTCTCAATAAGAAGACTTTTCCGATTTCCTTTTATATGACGAAAATTCATCCCGTGCATAGTTCTCAAAAGAACTTTCCGATATAACTTGGGTAAAGATTGATCGCCAGAAATAGCAAGTGAAATTATCTTCAGTGTCGGAATCTCATTTTTAAAAAAGAGATCATGGATAATCTGGCGAATTACGTATTTGACATCTTCGTCGACGTCAATTTTCTTTCTGCCACGAGTATCGTTTTCTTCACTACACACACTATTCATACAGACTTTTGTCAGCAAAGCGCATATATCAACTGCCTCAGTTTTAGTGATTCCAGAATACTGTTTCAATATTCCTTCGTATACATTTTTGTTCATTTTCAGTTCTCCTCCTGTAAAATTCGGTCGCTTACGATTGGAAATATTGGTTTTAGAACCACTACGCTACCCTCATAAGCCTTAAGTCTACTTTTGATGTTTGTCCAGAAATTGCAGTTTTCATGATTTAATTATAAAATTGTTAAATATAGTTTTTTCCTTTTTCATCAAAACAAGATAAATATCCGCACATTTATTACAT
This sequence comes from Tetropium fuscum, assembly GCA_964058915.1. Classification (NCBI taxonomy): domain Eukaryota; kingdom Metazoa; phylum Arthropoda; class Insecta; order Coleoptera; family Cerambycidae; genus Tetropium; species Tetropium fuscum. The sequence goes on along the minus strand of CAXKVY010002048.1, from coordinate 54,236 downwards.
GAAAAGTGTTTCATATTACGCTAATATGGATGTTTTAATATTTTAAAAGTCATTAATTTATTTTAGTCTCAAACTCTATATTAGTTTTTTATGCATATATGATACTGAACAGCCTTATGTTAATACATAAGGCTGTATCATATAATCACACGAAACTAACATGGGGTATTTAAGTCTCAAACTGCATGTTAGTTTAGTATGTCTATATGAGACTAAAAAGCCCTATATATTAACAAAAGGCTTTTTATAATCATATAGACAGAGACTGAAATAAATTGTTTACTTAAAATATTAAGTCATCCGCAACATTTGTAACAAGTATTATGTTCTAGAAACATGTAAGAATGTTACATGTTTCAAACATTTATTTAATTGGCTAAATTTTTAGCTAATTTATAATGAAATAATAAATGTTGTAGATTCTCAGCAAACGTCAAAAAAAGATTTTTGTGTTAAAGTTTTTTGTTTAATTTAACAATTTCATATTACACAAATTCACTAATATCTTAAGTCTTTGCAATATGCAATTTTTATATGGAAGATCATATTATTATATACTCATATTATTATATAATTCAAATATCGAAAATATGGAATTCGATGTTCTTTAAAGAAACGAAATGTAACTTAAAATGTTTTTATTTAAAATACATATTATAAAATCACCTATATTATTGTAAAATCAAACAAACTATTCAAATGAATCATTTAGGTCAGTAACGTCATCTTCCGGCAGATCAAGCCAAAATTGTTTTCAATTTTCTGGCATTAAATCTATTAATTTTGTTACTATATCCTTTTTTTCCCTTAGTTATACCCCTATTCTTATTTTTGGGGCGAGCCTCAGGTATAGGCAATTTTTTCAATATTGTATTTTTTAAAAAGTCTAAAAATACCGGTTCATTATTTTCGATCACTTGTGTAATGAAGTCCAAAGTCATTTCTTCTAAAATATACTTTCGCCATATCTTTCAGGTAAGGTCTGGGATTAGTTTTGCCCAATTTATAAACAGAAGTATTATCTTTCCAATCATAAAAATTTTGCTAGTTCATAGACAAAACCTTAACTTTACCGTTATTTGCATTTTGTACAGCAAGTTTGTAGTCATTGAAGTCGTAAACCTTCCCCATACTGTTAAACTATAATTCTCTTACAAAAAAGTACCGACAAACTGCTCCATTCTAGGAAGCACAACTACTTTCATTAGATCAACGGAATAACAGATTGTGTCTTCATCTAGTTGAGCCTCGGAATATTTTCTGTAAATGTCACGAGCTTTTCTATATTTAACTATATGAGTACTCCACTCATTACATTTGTCACAATCATCTTGAAAATTATTAATATTGTGATCTTTGCCATGAAGACTATATATTTGACAACTTTCAATCGGTGTGAAGCTGGCCACGGTTTTCCAGCCACGGTTTTGCAATGTGGCAACGCCGCATTGTTCTCCTGGCTACGAGCACGGCCGCGGCCAGCAACGGTTTGATAATCTACCAATTCGGTTAAAGGCGTCATTTAAAAATGCTAAACCCATAGGGAATGATCACTGACCAGCAACGGTTAATAACATAACTATTATTAAATGATAATTAAATAAGTCTATGGTGTATTGACAAAGATCTACATAAAATATAGATAACATTTACAAATTACCTACTTGTTGTTTGTTGTAAAGATGTCTAATATGTAACAAACTTTTCCGACATATCTCAATCCGATCCGATACAAGCATATGCAATAATTATATAGGAAGTAAAATTAATAATCTTAAGGCACCTAAATAATGACAGATATTATTTGTATCTGTAAACAAATCATCACAAAAATATAAAAATTGAACCATGCAGATTCATATTGAAAACTCTCCACGTGTAGCAGTGGCGCAGTAAAAAAATTAAAAAAATCCACAAAAATTCTATTTGAACTTGTCGCCCTACTTTTTAGCTATAAAACACACACAAGACATGTACTTCAGCTGTTCCATATGGCTAAATCATTCGTAGGTCCGTAGCAGTGGCGTAGTATACCAAAAACTAAAAGCAAATTTATAAAACCATAGAAAATCTAATTCAACCTGTCATGGAATTTTATAGCTATAGAACACATACAAGACATGTACTTAAGCTGTTTCATAGGGCCAAATCATTTGTAGGTCCTTAGCAGTGGCGTAGTATACCAAGAACTAAAAGAAACTTTAAAAATCCATAGAAAATCTATTTGAACCTGTCGTGGAATTTTCTCGCTATAGAACACACACAAGACATATACTTAAGCTTTTCCATAGGGCCAAATCATTTGTAGGTCCTTAGCAGTGGCGTAGTATACTAAAAACTAAAAATCCATAGAAAATCTATTTGAACCTGTCGTGGAATTTTCTGGCTATAAAACACATACAAGACATGTACTTAAGCTGTTTCATAGGACCAAATCATTTGTAGGTCCTTACCAGTGGCGTAGTATACCAAAACCTAAAAGAAATATTTAAAATTCCATAAAAAATCTATTTGAACTCGTGAAATTTTCTTGAAATTCAAAATTTAATGGGCGTTAAAAAAAATTCCACATCGAAAAGATTCACCCCGAAAAAAGTATTAAAATATGTGCAGGGTAGTTCATTTCAACGTCTGTTCAAAGGACGAAAACAATAAAAAATACTCGTCTAGAAGAAGCCTAAATATAGTGCCAAATTTCAAAACTTAATTTCAAACCCAAAAAAAAAATTACATTTCTCACCCCTTTTAAGGGGTTGTAACTCCTCTAGGAGGACTTATATTAGAAAATTTTATAGGAATGACATCTATTAAAATCGTTCAAACAATTCACCCCCAAATTTTTTTCACATAATTCGGTGTACATGAACGGTTTATTTTTACATCAAAGCCCCTCTAGTTATAGTAGATAGAAACATAATTTTATTAAAACACTCAATAGTTACTCGTGGAATTTTCTATAGCTAGAAAATTCCACGACAGGTTCAAATAGATTTTTTATGGATTTTTAAAGTTTCTTTTAGTTTTTGGTATACTACGCCACTGGTAAGGACCTACAAATGATTTGGTCCTATGAAACAGCTTAAGTACATGTCTTGTATGTGTTTTATAGCGAGAAAATTCCACGACAGGTTCAAATAGATTTTCTATGGATTTTTAGTTTTTGGTATACTACGCCACTGCTAAGGACCTACAAATGATTTGGCCCTATGGAAAAGCTTAAGTATATGTCTTGTGTGTGTTCTATAGCGAGAAAATTTCACGACAGGTTCAAATAGATTTTCTATGGATTTTTAAAGTTTCTTTTAGTTTTTGGTATACTACGCCACTGCTAAGGACCTACAAATGATTTGGCCCTATGAAACAGCTTAAGTACATGTCTTGTATGTGTTCTATAGCTATAAAATTCCGTGACAGGTTGAATTAGATTTTCTATGGTTTTATAAATTTGCTTTTAGTTTTTGGTATACTACGCCACTGCTACGGACCTACGAATGATTTAGTCATATGGAACAGCTGAAGTACATGTCTTGTGTGTGTTTTATAGCTAAAAAGTAGGGCGACAAGTTCAAATAGAATTTATGTGTAAAACAACAAGTAATTTGTAAATGTTATCTATATTTTATGTAGATCTTTGTCAATACACCATAGACTTATTTAATTATCATTTAATAATAGTTATGTTATTAACCGTTGCTGGTCAGTGATCATTCCCTATGGGTTTAGCATTTTTAAATGACGCCTTTAACCGAATTGGTAGATTATCAAACCGTTGCTGGCCGCGGCCGTGCTCGTAGCCAAGAGAACAATGCGGCGTTGCCACATTGCAAAACCGTGGCTGGAAGACCGTGGCCAGCTTCACACCGATCAACTTTTGTCATTCCGAACATTCGTGTGATATACCATTATCTGTTATGAAATTTTTAAATTCTTTGTTAATGTATTCACCTTTACCTTGGTCGCTTCATAAAATCTTAATTTTGTTACCCGATTGATTCTCTACGAGTGCTTTGTATTCTTTAAACTTGCTAAGAACATCTGATTTATGCTTTAGAAAATAAACGACACAATAACCACTACAATCGTCCTTAAATAAAACAAAATATCTTGAGACGAAACATTTATCGGTCCGCACACATCTGTGTGAATCATTTCACCTGGCTTTTCTGTTTTATCTCTGGCTAAACTTCTATGTGGTTTTCTTGCTTGCTTTCCAAACTGACACATCTCACAAAAGAATTCTTCTTTATCATCAATTTTATAAGACTATATATTTGACAACTTTCACACTCTTCGTTTCCTAACTTAGCGAAACTTATATTATTCTCCTTCACAACAGATCTGTACAGATCATAAGAACAATATATCTCATATTTTTCTAAAAAATCCTTATGCATTATTTTAACATTAACATCGCTAGGCAGATAACGCCTATTTGGCGCATGCTCTCTTCTATAATGAGATATTGCTGATCTAAATGATTCAATATGCTCTTTAATACTGACTCTATCTATTTTATTATGTTTGGGATGTTTTCCTCTTGCATCGGCATGGGGACTAATTGAGTCAATTGGGGTTTTACACAAAACATCTTGAACTATTGTTATTTGTTATTGTTATTTGTATTATTGTTATTGTTAACTATTGTTATTTTTAGAAAATCCTAATGTAGTCAAAAAGAAGGTCTTGCACACCTCGAATTTGTTTTCATTATTATTTGTTAAATAATATTTGAAATTATTACTTCTTTTGCTACTTTCCGTTTTGTGATGTTTTACAACTGATTTTAGACAGCTATTAAAAATAAAAGTTCTTCGTTGTAACCATGTTAGGGACCAAAATTAATCATTTATGATTCTTCTTCGACATTCGTCTATTTTCATAGCACATTTCCTTCTGCGTTTTTCAATACTACATGGTTCGCGAACCGGATGATTTTTCTTTTGTTTGTGTTAAATAAAACTCCACGCCGATCGATATCGATTTATTAAACATAAAATGACTTTTGCTAACAACTTCCAAATACCAACTACTGCTTACTACTTATTAATATAATTCAGACCACAGGCATAAAGCATAAAAACAGTGATATATTAGTAAGGTCGACCAACTAAACAAAAACGATTTTCTATAAAATACCTACATAAATAGAATGTCTTCACAGTAGCTGTAAAATATTAGATACACAACGTATCAACCAACAGTACACCTACCATGTTAACAGTTTGTTTGTTCTTTCTTTTGTATTTTGTTTTTTTTTAAATTGTTTTTTTATTTTAAATTGGTTTTTATTTTTTATTTCTTCCCCTTCCTTTTTTTGTTAACAGATTTTCATTATTCTCATCATTTTTATTATTTTCATCCAATAATAATAAATCATTATCTGTTGTTGAGTATCTTCCATAATGTGGTTTACACAACTAGGCAAATCGGTCTCTATTAGAAAATCTGAGTGTATAATTATATTTTCAGAACAACCTCTGAAAACTCTGAATTAAAAGTATTATTATAATAGGCTTTATTTTCTGTTATATCTGGCTCTAAGTAGGAACACTCAGTGGTTAGTTCACTAAAATTTAGAGTAGTAGATTGTGGAACTGTAAAATAAATTACGAAAATGTCAGGATAAGTTAAAAAAAGAATAGTATCTAAAGAATTTCATACCTAAATTTCCATTTTCCAAAATTAGGTAACAAATTCATTTGGCAGTATGTTCTGATGATGGTTCTGATCCATGTCATTTTTACTATATGTATTATTCGGCAGATCCAGTTCTTAAAAAAATATATATATTAAGTAAAATTTATGGTTCTTTAATTTAGACCCGATAAAATATTATTAACCTTTTTTTAAAATTATCTAATTGGGAAATACCATTGGAACAATCAATCGTATCCATTAGATAAACTTACAAACATAAAGTACAGATATCTATTTATTCTCAAATAATCTCGTCAATAAACAAAAATTACGTGGTAGGTAATTAAGTAATTATCTAGAATTATTATACGAGTTCTACCAAATATTTGTATTGCAAAAGAAATAAAAAAATAATTTTAGTAAGACATATCAATAAATAATAATTATAATTCATTCAAATGAAAACTTTAGCTAGCTTCCATCCTCCCATCAGTTACTTTTATTCCCGCGTAAATCATTTAGCGGTTATTTTCTAATAATATAATAATCTTTTCATAACGATTTCTTAATAGTAGTTCTTAATAAAACTTTCTTACCTGGTTGATTAATTGTACTACCACTGGAATCATTTTTACACAATGCCATTAGTTTATTACTTCTTGAATTTTTCCACATTTTAGATACTTTACACAGAACAATAAAATTATTTGTAGGTTAGGTTAGATTTGTAACAACCACTACACGTTTTAAGCACGAACGCCTTGTATTCATACTTAAGGTGTTTTAGCTACGAAGTGCGTACATATATTGAGGACATATTTTTAGACAAGAATACCTTATGTCTGACTTAATGCGTTCTTGCTTAAAAATTCATAGGTAATAAACAAAAGTACCTTATATTATCAGCTTAAGGCTCTTGCTTATGACATTGTGGGCGTTGGTAAACATGGGGTAATATTATATCAATAAATAATATCTTATTAAAAAAAATAATAATTTTTCCGATTAATTATGATGTTAAATCACGTAAATAGACGATTTAAATAGTTCTCATTTTTTATAAAAAATCGACGTAAGGCAGAACTACTCGCATTCGTCGCATAAAAACACTAAACACTCGCGTATAACACAATATTATAATTAATTTATATCGCGAATCAACCGTGCATAAGGCACAATGAAACGCCACTGCCGCACACTGGTAGAAATGACCAATCTAACTGTGCAAAAGTCCATTTATGAAGCATTTGTCGATTTGTCTTAAACTTGGAAGTTTGGAGTGCTAAAGGTCGTTGATTATGATTTTTGATTCGAACTTTAAAAAAAAATGAAAATGGCGGATTCAAAATGGCGAACTTTCCCTATTTAAGAGCCGATTTCGTTGAAACTTGGAACTTTGGGGTGTTTAAGGTCGCTGATTATGATTTTTAATTCCAACTTTTAAAAAAATTCAAAATTCCAAATTTTCGTCAAGAGATGGCTGCAACAATAGGATGTACATGAAGTTAGCAGGTCAACTTTTGCAAATCGATTTCGCTATGGCAAAAACATTTGCCGTTTTTTAGCCGTTAATTAATCGTGAGAGAAAAAAAATTGCCGCTCTTTAATTTTTTTTATATCGGGTGCCCTGCTAACTTTATATGCAGTTAGCAGGTCACATATATAAAAAATTAATTTAAAAAAATTTAAGTTAGCTTAAAATTTGCCGTTTTTTTGCTGCTGGCGAATGGTTATAAGGAAAATGTTAAGGATGGAAAATTTATTTATTCGAATATCGATTTCCGAATATAAATCAAATTTCCTAATATTAATAAACCAAGTCGAATGGCAAAATTGCATGCAGAAAACGAGTTAAAAAAAATTACAACCGAAAAAGATAAAATGATTTGGATGTTTTTTGTCTATTGCTATTAATAAACAAATAACGACAAAATCGCACTCTTCACGATTAAATCGAAAAAGCCGCAAGGCAAGATTTCAGCCAAAAGACGAGTCAATAAACGAATTTTCCAAGCGAAAAACTCGGTTGCCCCGCTGAGATTCAGTGTTTTTGAAGTTTTTTGTTTATTAGTATCGATAAACAATTAACGGCAAAATCGATCTCTTCGCCATTAAGTGACACAAGGCGAATGGCAAAATCTGAGCCAAGAAATGAGTCGAAAAAAATTTTTCTTTGAAATTCAGTTGCCCTGCTGAGATTCCCACATCTCGAGGTTTTTTGTTTATTACTATCAGTAAAAAAGTAACGACAAAATCACGCTCCTCACGATAAAATGAAACAAGGCGAACGGCAAAATCAGAGCCAAAAACCAGTCGAAAAAAAAATTTTCAACGCAGAAAACTCGGTTGCCCTACTGAGATCCCGTGACTTCGAGGTTTTTTGTGTATTATTATCAATAAATAATTAACGAGAAAATCGTATTCTTCACCATTAAATCAAACTAGGCGAACGGCAAAATCAGAGCCAAAAACTAGTCGAAAAAATTTAAGAGCGGCAAATTAATTAAAGAGCGGCAAATTTATATCTTTCACGATTTATTTATATCTATTTTTTTTTAAATTAATTTTTCATATATGTGACCTACTAACTTCATATAAAGTTAGCAGGACAACCGATATAAAAAAATTAAAGAGCGGCAAAATATTTTTTTCACTATTAATTAACGGCAAAAAAACGGCAAAGTTTTATGCCATAGCAAGATCGATTTGCAAAAGTTGACTTGCTAACTTCATGTACATAACAATAGGCATTTAACTTTATCATCAAGGGGTTTTATATTATATGAGCAGCTGAAATAATTCAATATTTTACTTGGCTGAGCTTTGCTGGAATTAATTGTATATTGGTTGTATACTAAAATGTACAAGTGTTATCTAAAAAACGTGAGCCAGCTCGAATACATACAGATATGGAAAGTTTCGGCCTAATGAAATACAAAATATATAAAACTAATGCGAATATACTCCTAAACATTGAATCAAAAATATGTCTACTAGATAACTATCAATATTAAACTAAATTCATGCAAAAAATAGTACATACCTTTAGATAAAAACTCCATAGTTTCAAAACACAAAATACACCGAGGAACTTTTTAAACATTCACTTTAACGTATAATACAAGACTAATTTAGGTATTAAATTTTGCCGTCAACCTTTTCTTTGTAAGCCTTATTCTTGGTATTTAATGAGTGGAGAATAAAAATAATGCTTTCTTAGTAACAGCTGGTTTATTCCGTACTGCGAAATGCTAAAATTATTGGAAAATATATTAATCAACGAAAAACTGATACTCTCTATATTAGAAAAACACAAAGAATTTAATTTAATTTATACAGATGGATCCAAAAACAGACAAGGAACTGTATGCGCTCTTTACATTCCCCAACAAAACACAACAGAGGTGGATTGATTGCACAATAAAATATCCATATACACAAAAAAATGATTGTATTAAATAAAAATATATATGAACCGAGTAAATATATGTTTGATATAAGCCAATCATTTACAGAATTGAGTCAACTACACAAAATAATCACTAGCAAAATACCAAAATAATTATCTCAATTATTTATAAGCTTCACTCTGGTGTCTGTAGTAAGAACTGAAACTTGTGATGTCATCCGTTAAATTAAAAGACATTTCAAGGTAAGCATCGCACGTTATCAAACCAACCATACAAATGTTTCAGTAAATAACTTGAATATTTCTAATATTTTTGTGGCATAATTTGTTTAAATATTTGACGGTTTCATTCAAATATATCGATAATTTGTGCTAAATATAGAGATAGGTACGTGAATAAAACGTTTTATGCATTTAACCTAATCACATAAATGTTATTTATTTAAATATGTATATTTGGTTTAAATATGCTAGAATTTAATAATATGTACAGGGTGGGCCAAAATAGACGCTTTTTTTATGGAAACGCCCATTTCTAAGCGAGATAGAAAAATCTCGGGCGTGAATTTTGTGAAAAACTCAAAGGCGCAAACCGCATTCGATATCTTTTGCCGTTTCGGCGCTAGAGGGCGTTTTTCGATTTTGAGAAATATCATAATACTTTCCTAACTTTTTTGTTTCTACAGATAATTAAAAAACTTTCTAAAAGCAGTTTTTTACACAGATTTAGTGGCGTACTCAGTTTTTTGTTTGGTGGTCTAGTTTTCATAGATACTGACACTCGGAGTAGTTTCCACAAACACCAAAACACTTTCACTTCGCTCGACGCGCGTTTCGCCAACCAAGTTGGCATCATCCGGAGACGATTAAAACTGATCTTAAACTACAAAATCTACCATATTTATACTATTTTCATGGTGACGTCACTAATGATATCACCGTGAAATTTACGCGTGACTAATCACGCATCAATGATCGGTTGCTAAGCAACCCGTAAAGCGGGCTATACGGTATAGATCCCTTGTCGATATTCATACTACTTTTACATTTTACAATTTCTATGCTCGCAAATGCATCCAACTGTCTATTATTGGTCACATTTCTAACTAATCTTAAATTACTAATATCTATTCTATGATTGTTTTCAAAAGCATGTTGTGCAACACTAGACTTATCTGTTCTTCCATATTTTAGATGAGCCATATGCTCTTTAAATCTGGTGTTAATTGATAGTCTCGTTGGTCCAACATATTTTCGATCACAATCATTACAACTAATTTCGTAAATCCCACATGGAACAATTGATACCTTTGGATTGTCTAAAAGTTGTTGTAACTTATTACTCGACGAATGAATCGCTGTTGACTACTAATGTTGAATACTAATACTACTACTATTAATTATACTACTACTACTATAATGTTACTACTACTGTTAATGATACTACTAATTATATTACTACTGTTGAATACTAATTGACTACTAATGTACCAAAAAATGTTCCTCGGAAGGTCGTTAACATTGTGGAAAATCACTCGTCACACACTTTTGATAAAGAAGAACTTGACCTTCTAAACAAGGGTTTAAACTTTGCTGTAGCCCCTTCTGATGAGATTTTGGATGATGTCGCGGCAGTGATTGAAAACTCAATTCAATAAATGCCTGATTCATCCAAGGGTCTCGTCAGAGTGGCTTGCAGGAACCAAATTTCTATTACATACTTTCATTGTGACATAATTTTGGGACCTATCCCTATCAGTCAAACAATGCAATCGGTCTTTGGTTCGATAATTCAAATGCATGCATCATAATTTTGATTAAGGATTTATATAATATATACCTATAATATATGGGTTCCAAAACTATATTAAAATAAAAATATATAGAGGGAGAACACTTTTATGACATTAAAATTCAAGACCGACTGACTTCATCACCTAAAACATTTTCCATTTATTTATAAAATAACTGAAAGAAAGATTAAATAAATAAATAATGATAATAATTTTTTTTATCTATTTACTTTTCTATAAAAAGATCGAGAAAAATATATAACCCCTTACCAAGTTATAAAGGTGTTAAAAACTATTTCGCATCTTGACATTTTATGTGGAATACATTAAATAATAACGTCTTAAAATTTTTTGGGAAATATAAGTAAAAGGTTAAGGCATGCATGGATTGTTTAAGAAAAAAATAATGAAATCCAACATTTATATAAACTATCGGACATAAAAAGTGGCGCACCTATATTTTGTCCCAAATTTGATGTTCAATAACTTTTAAACCAGCCTATCGATTTTGATAATTTTTTTTTGTTTGAAAGTGCGATTCTTGCGGATGACTATGTTGTAATTGGCTTTTCATAAAAAATGTATTTTTTAATATGTACAGCCTTTAAAAACCGATTATGATTTTGACACGAAATTTGAATGTCGCTGTGGAGTGAAATTTTATTTGTATTGAATTCTTAGGTTGGTCACGGTGTTTACCATTCTTTTTTCAATATCCTCTTTTTTGAATCGCCTCTATAGCCCCTCCAGCAACGAAGATGCGACATTTTAGATGAAACGGTGTTATTAGTTTGATATTTAACAAGGAGGCTATGGTAACTGTTAACACTGAAACGTCAAAAGATTCAGTTGAAATTCTCGTGAAAAAAAAATAATTCAGTTAACGTTCTAAAAGAAAATGACAGTGTAAATTAGTCCAGTTCAAGTAACTAGAGTTGTGGCTTTGGTAGAAGATGGAAGGAGTCAAAGATATGCAGCTCGTATTGTTGGTCTACTAGAAACAACTGTCCGAAGAGCGATCCAGCGCTACCGAGAAACGGGCCAATACAGCAGACGTCCAGGTTCGGGTAGTTCCAGGATTATGCAAAATATTGACGATCGATTTATTGGTCTGCAAATATCGAGGAATCCCTATCAAACAGCTGTGATCACAAACCGAAATTTAAGAAACGCACGAGGAACAGTTGTGTCAGATCGAACAATTTGTCGGAGATTCAGGAGTCTCGGTTATATCGCAAGAAGACCTGCTATTGGAATGCGATTACTTGGACGACATCGAGTAGCTCGTTTGGATTTTGCTCGAATTCATCTTGTTTGGAATGAGTTGCAATGGTCTCAAGTTTTATTCACTGACGAATCAAGGTTCATGTTGAGGTCAGTAGACGGGCGTCGGAGGGTTTGGAGAAGGCGTGGGGAAAGATACGAGGATGGTATGTGGATGGTATGAGGATGGTTCAGTGAAAGGGAGAGTTTTGGCGGTGGTTCACTAATGGTATGGGGTGGAATTACCAGCGATGCCCGTATAGAATTATTTGTGTTTCCACCACGGCAATCTCTAAATGCAGTTCGATACATAGAGATCTTGAATGAACATGTTGTCCCATTTGCACCTTACCTTGGCGAAGAATTCCTCTTAATGCAAGATAATGCACGACCGCATACAGCAGTGATGATAACACAATTTTTAAACGATGTCGGAATTAATCGTATGCCGTGGCCCGCTAAAAGCCCTAATATGAATCCCATTGAGCATTTATGGGATGAATTGGGACAACGTGTTAGTAGACGCAACCCAGAGATTTTGAATGAATTGAAGATTGCTATTACAGAAGAATGGGACAATATCCCTCAAATCACTATCACAAATTTGATTGAAAGCATGCCTAGGCGTATGGAAGCTGTTATAGCAGCTAGAGGAGGAAATACTCGTTATTAGTTAGTTTGTTGTTCAGTTATTTTTTAAGTTTATTGTTTTAATCATTAATAATTACAGTCGTTTTACTAAAATGTCGAATAATTCTTTGTTTGTTATTTCTTTTTGATGTTGTTTGTACTTGTAAGTAACAATTATTTCAGCGTCCGTAATCGAAAACGCTAAACATTTCTTAAACGATGAACTTTTTAGACATTTTCAGCTCCACGACCTTGTTGAATATCAAACTTAATAACACCGTTTCATCTAAAATGTCGCATCTTCGTTGCTGAAGGGACTAGAGAGGTGATTCAAAAAAGAGAATATTGAAAAAAAACACGCCACATGTCCGTCAGTTTATTAAAGTATAAAAATATATTTTGCCGTTCAAATATGTATACATACATATATTACCTAATAGCTGTGTAAGTCCTTAAAAACAAGTAGGTACAAAATGTTAATGTTCACTAAAATAAAAACAAAATTCTTAGGTATGTTTATACAGGATTAGGAAAAATTCATATACTTTCTGGAATAACTAGCCGTTCTAATGAATTTCTTCGCACTTTCTTATTTATTCGTAATTTCTTCGTCATTTCTTAATCGCCCTTTTCATGCGAACCTTGTCCCCAATGTTGCCGTTAACCAACCTAGAAGCTCTACGATTTCCAAATCGTCAATTTTCTGTTCTAAAAACAATGATCCTTGAGTTGAAAAACTGGGTGTTTTAGGAATGGAAACGACCTGCGCAATCACAATATGACTGCTGTAAGACATAAACAAAGAGATTACCCACCGGTTTTTGAATAGCCACTTGATGGATTTGTGTTTTGTGAATAGCAAGGTATTGATTCTGATCTGTTCTTGCTATACAGGGTGTCCTGAAATTAGACGTCAATATTTTTAACCACGTATTCTCTACACCCTAAAATAAAGATAAAAGTTTATTTAAACTAGGGTCCGAAACTTAGTTTTTCAGATACAGGGTGTTAATCTAATCTAAATAAGCAGCATTATGATAAATGTCAATAAAATGACAGGTGTTAAATGTCAAAAAATAACAGCTGTCAAATGTCAAAACAGTGACAGCTATCAAATGTCAAAAAAAGATAAAAAAATGTAAAAAAGCAAATGGCATCCTATTGACTTGAGACGAGAGTACCTTTTTTGTATACGTAAAAAGGATTGAACTTTAATAATTTTGGGTCCAAACTCATAAAACTGTTAGTACAAAAAAGATGGGGCAAATTGTTCCCAAGCCTCCCCATAATCAGGTCTTCACATTTAATACCATGTATCTGAAAAACTAAGAAGTTGCGGGCCCTAGTTTATATGAACTTTTGTATCTCTATTTTAGAATAACGTGGTTAAAATATTGACGTCTAGGTTCGGGACATCCTGCATAAACACAATACCTACATAGTTTATGTCCTACAACAACTAAAATCAGCTGTAGCTGACTTTGAAGTGCAAGGTTTCTTAAATGCCCTATTAGTGGTGTGCTGACTAGTAAAACTAATCTTAAAACAACCGCCCGACCAAACATGACTTTATAACTAAATTCCAATCAATCCTTTAGAAAGATAATGGAAACGGGTATAGATTTCGTTGAAGAAGACCAGAGTTCTTCCTAATACATATGTATTTGAGACAAAAACATAGAAGATTGACTGGATCCAACCCTTTCTGGCGTTGTATTAAGTAAATTTCAATTAATTCTTTAAAAAGTTAAAGTGAACGGGTATAGGTTTCAATGAAAAATACCAGACTTCTTTCTAATACATATGTATTGGAGACAAAAATATAGAAGATTAACTAAACCCTAACTAAACCTAAAGGTATAATGGAAACTAAAGTGACTTTATACGGAGACAGAGGCGACAATAGGCTATATTTGTTGAAACATGTAAGATGCCATGTTACCTAGATAAGAAATTAATTACTGGGTTCAGACGCCATGTTGCATGAAATCAAAAAATAGGACATTTACAGAATATTGGTTCTATACTTTTTAATTTAATCAACCTCTCTATACATGAATTTTACTTGAAACAAGTTTTTTGAATAAATGATTTTGATGGGGCCAGCCGAGTGTCGCCTGCCATTTATCTTGATTTTTATTTAGGCTTAAAAAAAGAGGTGTGTGTGTGTGTGTTTCATAGACGTATTATTACAAGAGACAGAATTGTTTATATTTTTGGCCGATCCAAGATCGTTCCATCCTTATCGTCCGTCTTTTTCTCCCAAACGGCACGTTTGCCAGGCTTACTGTGAAATTCACTTGAAGTCTTTGAATACCGTAAGAGATGTTCAAATAATTTGACAATTTCAACGAATCTGATTCATTTTAAGACTAAAATGTTATTCAAAACAGCTTCTTGGCAAAAGTAATCTATTGTATTGCCTTCTTGCGTTAATAATATATGGTGAAAACCATAGACAACCGAAAATGTACTGTGCCTTGAGATATAAATCTCACCGGCACCGGCAATGTCGTTTGATGAATTTTACTCGAGTTTTACTAGGTACAATGAATGGAAAGAAATTTGCGAGGTTGCCGCAACGGCAACCTTGGGCTTTTGTTTTCTTAAGTGTATTCTACGAATCTTTGTATTTATTGCGATTCAGGTGAACAATAAGTGTGTAACTATGGTGCATTCTTGTATAGTTTGTAAAAGGGTGGATCATTTAAGTCCGGAAAATGTTACTTTTCATCGGTAAGTAATGTAAGTATTTTTAAGGTTACCTACAAGTTTTAACGGCTTGGCTTGGCCAGAGGCGGCGTTGAAACTAAAAATGAACTTTTTATATTGCTGCTGCAATAATTAATCAATAATTATTTCATTAATTTTTATTCTGTAATTTATATGGTACATAATCAATGTGCGATATTTAAAATTATTTTTATTCGGGTGATGCAAAATACCATTTTCATCTCCATCTATGTATGTTGATGAACTACTGAATGACCACCATATTCAACTGGTCAAGTTGGTATTTATTATGATACAAAAAAAAATAGAAAACAATAGGCGAAATAGAATAAGAAGTTTGAATACAAAACTCATATTATTTAGGAATTAATAGATTCAATAATTATAGTAGGTTTGATTAACAAAGTTTGATTTACTGTGTTGTTTGTATATAGGACATGAAGTTTGTAAATTTTAGAAACTTGTGATTTTTTTTATAGAACTGTCTTTAATATGTTCAGTCTATAGAATTTGAAAAAAATGTTGCTTTTATTTTATTATTTATATTTATAGTATTTCATGTTGACTTTAGTATGATATACATTTATGAATTTTGTAAATCCCAAAAGAATGTTGAGATTTTATTTGTTATAGTATTTTCTTATGTTATTGTAATGAAAAATCCAGACGTTTTTCCATTCTTAATTTAAATACAGCACTCATATTATTAGGATTGTTGCATTTATAATAGGTCGAGTAATAGCTTTACTTTATAATAACTTAATTTGCATGTATGATTAAAATTCTTAAATATATGATGTCATTTTATTATATATGACAAATGTAAGCAACTTTGACACATGTCTATGTGATGTGTGATGACACATGTCTATGTCACTATATATGCTACAATACAGAAAATGATGAGATTTCAGAGAATGAAGACAGCGACATTGAAAATGAACAATGTGAATTTGACGATGAAAAAATTTTAAACGAGGAGGAAGAGAAAGAATAAATAGACAGACTTTATGAGTTGTTTCAACAAACACCCAAGGAAAATTTTTACCAGGTGGTCAGACACTTATTAAAGTGTCTTTTTTTATAGAATTTAAATTATTTACAATGTATCCAATAACTAATATTAAACCGTCCACTAACCAACAAATACGCCCAATAACTGTACTTTTTGCATTAAAATTATAAATAAATTTCTACAAAACACATGACAAAGTTTTATTGCAGTTACTAACTATTATCTTAATGTACACGAATTAAACTATACTCTGAATGTTTTCTATTTTCATTTGATTTATTGCAACGTTCAGATACAGGTTATTAAGAGTTCTGTCTGCGACCGTGAAAAACATGAAATCGTAGCCACATAACTGTAGCGTTATTAAAAAAAATTAGGTTATGAAATATTAAACATATATAGAGAAAAGTACAATCTGTGTCGCTGCGTGTGATATTTTTAAATAAAGTAAATAGTTTTTTTTCTACGATTTTCTGAAATTTCAAAGAAAAAAAAATAGAAAACAAAAAACGCTACGACATAGATTATGATTACATATACCACCAAAAAAAAATTCGTTTAAATATGTAAATTCTAAGTATTTTTAATTATGTGGCTCTTTTACCGATTTTATCGCCCTAGGAGCTGGCGGCATCTGCGATGAATTTGCGAGTCCGCTGTATGCGTATTCAGTGTGATTTGTGGCCCCGTTTTACGTGTATTATTATGGACAGCATTTAAATAACAGTATTACATGGTATTATTGGTATTACAGTATTACATGGTATTACATACAACACCAAATGTTTGAATTATTGTAATTCATATTAAGCATAAAAACACATAAAACCTGTCATGAAAATAGTTTATTTTTATTTGTTCATATATTTTATTTTTGACTCAGTGAAACAGACAAAGGAATAAAAAATCAGTATTATTTCAGATTTTATTTAGAAATTGAAATACAATTAATTATTTTTATAAATTATTTTAAATAAAGTTAGTTTCAATACAATCTTGAAGAAGTTTCATAGTCATGATAATCATAGTCATGGAAATAATATAATATAATATTTTGTTATTGTGTTATTTATTTTCCTCTATATGTGAAGGTATGTAAACACTATTTTCAATGTAGAATCGTCACGCCAATAGGTAGGTACTGAAACAATATAACAAACTAGATATATTATAAAAAAAGTCTCGGCGATTCCCAAATTTTATATTATATAGTTTCGCAACAACACAGCAAGGTACATTATGAGCATTATAAATATTTTAAGTAAGGCATGAAGAACAAATTTTCATATTCTTTATTAGTTTGGCGACCAACCTGTATTATCCTCCGATTTAAATTTTTGTTAGGTTTAAAGGTAAGTAGAATTTATACAAATTCTACTAGTTTATACAAATAGTGACCTTTGAATAGTGAGTGAATAGTGACTTTGAATAGTGAGTTTATACAAATAGTGCCTTTTGTTGAAAAAAAAATTAGAGTATTGGCCATTGCCAGCAGTAGAAATTCATATTTAGGTTAAAAATAATCTCACAGAAATGACCTCCCCGAACTTATAAAATATACACAGAACCTAATAGTAAGTTATTATTATACAGCCAATATACAAATAAATGTTTTGCAAATACTAGATAGATATGGTATAATTTAGATTTGCTGTAATATTTTATTTTTGAAATAATTTCCGTCATGATTGGTTCGCGAAAAAAAAACTATAGGTAGAGATACACGACCAAGGAACAACAATTTTTTCTTCGCCATATTTTTAGCTCGTGAGATTCAAATTTCATGGAAAAATCCTGGTAATTTCTACTTTGTTTTATAATTTACTAATTATGTGTCTTTGATCAATCGGATCTGTGGATTCACCGTATGTATTTTAAACATGGCATTAGTAAAATAATAAAAATAAAATAGAATAATTTAGGTACATGATGTACCTAAATCAATAAATTATCACATTGCTATCAAATGTAATTACCATATAATAAATAATGTGCCTATATTATGTTGTGTATAATATACCACACAGCTTAAGAGTTCAGTCTGCAAAGCACACAACAGGTGCAGGAGTAAATTCTTTTGAAATGACAGTAGCGGGAGGAGGAGTTTATTATCCGTTCGGTGATCTGCTGTTGGTCAACGCCACTACGGTGATTTTACTCAGGGTTGAACTGAGCCTCGTGTATAGTAGCATAATCTATGATAGTAGGTATCTATTAAATTATTTGGAGCGTATTTAGTTATTGTGTGATTATTTGGGTTTACTAGTGAAAATAATGAAACAACCATGTACTATAAAAGAAGAAAAAAAGCATAGACTGAGGATTAGTGTTCCTAGAAAAATTGGTTTTGCCAAGAAGGTAAATATAATATGAGGTATGAATGTAACTTTCATTACAGCTTGAAAAGAATTACATATTTATTTACAAATGAGGCAAATGCCTACTTTACTACTAGCGTTGACTGAAATTCCTTCTATCAACGACTACTAGGGTTGATTGAAGGATTTTCCTTCAATCAACGCTACTAGTCTATTACTTTATAAATAATCAATCAATTGATTATATCGAATCGAATATGTTCAGAAGAGCCGATACAGTTGAAATAAAAAATATAGTTTGAGGAATGCCTTTCTAATTGTTTATCCGACACATACCTATTTACCTATACGTTCGTAAATTAATTACGTTTTATTGATAAATTTGACATGCTGTGCCTGAAATATTTTATTTAATTATTTAATAATTTCTAAATATTTTATTTATTATTTAAGCTGTGTGGTATATACACAACATAATATAGGTACATTATTTATTGTATGGTAATTACATTTGATAGCAATGTGATAATTTATTGATTTAGGTACATCATTGTACCTAAATTATTTAATTTAACTTTTATTATTATACTAATGCCATGTTTAAAATACATACGGTGAATCCACAGACACATAATTAGTAAATTATTAAACAAAGTAGAAAATACCACGATTTTTCCATGAAATTTGAATCCCACGAGCTAAAAATACGGCGAAGAAAAAATTTTTGTTCTTTCGCCGTGTATGACAGAAATTATTTCAAAAATAAAATATTACAGCAAATCTAAATTATACCATATCTATCTAGTATTTGCCAAACATTTATTTGTATATTGGCTGTATAATAATATTATTACGTTCTGTGTATATTTTATAAGTTCGGGGAGTTCATTTCTGTGAGAATATTTTTAACCTAAATATGAATTTCTTCTGCTGGCAATGGACTTTATTTTTTTTTTCAACAAAAGTCACTATTTGTATAAACTCACTATTCAAAGTCACTATTCACTCACTATTCAAAAGTCACTATTTGTATAAACTAGTAGAATTTCTATAAATTCTACTTACCTTTAAACCTAACAAAAATTTAAATCGGAGGATTATACAGGTTGGTCGCCAAACTAATAAAAAATATGAAAATCTGTTCTTCATGCCTTACTTAAAATGTTTATAATGCTCATAATGTACCTTGCTGTGTTGTTGCGAAACTATATAATCTAAAATTTGGGAACAGCCGAGACTTTTTTTATAATATATCTAGTTTGTTATATTGTTTCGGTACCTATTGGCGTCGCGATTCTACACCGAAAATAGTTTACATACCTTCATATTTATATGAAAATAAATAAAACAAAATATTATATTATATTATTTCCATGACTATGATTATCATGACCATGAAAGTTCTTCAAGATTGTATTGAAACTAACTTTATTTAAAATAATTTATAAAAATAATTAATTGTATTTCAATTTCTAAATAAAATCTGAAATAATACTGATTTTTTATTCCTTTTTCTGTTTCACTGAATCAAAAATAAAATATATGAACAAATAAAAATTAAACTATTTTCATGACAAATTTTTTATCAAATACTGCTATATAAAATAGCCTTAATATGAATTACAATAATTCAACCATTTGGTGTTGTATGTAATACCATGTAATACTGTAATACCACAGTTTTAGGCTATAAACTGTGGTAATACCATGTAATACTGTTATTTAAATGCTGTCCATAATAATACACGTAAAACGGGGCCACAAATCACACTGAATACGCATACAGCGGACTCGCAAAATCACCGCAGATGCCGCCAGCTCCTAGGACGATAAAATCGGCAAAAGAGCCACATAATTAAAAATACTTAGAATTTACATATTTAAACGAATTTTTTTTTGGTGGTATATGTAATCATAATCTATGTCGTAGCGTTTTTTGTTTTTTTAAATTTTTTTTACTTTGAAATTTCAAAAAATCGTAGTAAAAAAACTATTTACTTTTTTTTAAAATATCACACGCAGCGACACAGATTGTACTTTTCTCTATATATGTTTAAAATTTCATAACCTAATATTTTTTAATAACGCTACAGTTATATGGCTACGATTTCTTGTTTTTCACGGCCGCAGACAGAACTCTTAAATAATAAATAAACTATTTAGAAATTATTAATTAAATAAAATATTTCAGGCACAGCATGTCAAATTTAAAACGTGTGTCGGTTAAAAAATAAGAAAGGCATTCCTCAAACTATATTTTTTATTTCAACTGTATCGGCTTTTCTCAAAATATTCGATTCGATATAATCAATTGATTGATTATTTATAAAGTAATAGACTAGTAGCGTTGATTGAAGGAAAATCCTTCAATCAACCCTAGTAGTCGTTGATAGAAGGAATTTCAGTCAACGCTAGTAGTAAAGTAGGCATTTGCCTAATTTGTAAATAAATATGTAATTCTTTTCAAGCTGTAATGAAAGTTGTAATGAAAGTTCATTCATACCTCATATTATATTTACCTTCTTGGCAAAACCAATTTTTCTAGGAACACTAATTCTCAGTCTATGCTTTTTTCTTCTTTTATAGTCCACGGTTTTTCACTATTTTCGCTATTAAACGCAAATAATCACTCACAGTAACTAAATACCCTCCATATAATTTAATAGATACCTACTATACACGAGGCTCAGTTCAACCCTGAGTAAAATCACCGTAGTGGCGTAGACCAACAGCCGAACACCGAACGGATAATAAACTCCACCTCTTGCTACTGTCATTTTAAAAGAATTACTCCTGCACCTGTTGTGTGCTTTGCAGACTGAATTCTTAAGTATTTTTCTTATGTAACTATGCAGTCTACCCTAACTCATTCATTAAAGATAAGTAGACATGTCTATGGTGTGTATGCACTTCTAGGCCAGGCAAATTAGATTTTTTGATTAATTCCTCACAGGTAAAACTCAGGCGAAATAGGTTGGGGGGGGGGGTGGTAGAGAGTAGTTATTCTGCCATAAACCGAACAGCTGACCTCTTGCGGGGACTGAACGGTAGGGGTGAAATGTGGTTTTTCGCAATTCCCGGAAAAAGTAATGGTTTCAGAGAAAAAAGTTAAATGAGAAAGTTGTAGGTAATACAAAAATGTACAACTTTTGTTCGAAAATGTTTCTCACATAACCTTTGAAACCTTGGTATTCTCATTCCAAACTATACCGACGATCAACTTATTCCGGATAATTTACTACAAAAAATTTTTTGTAGCTGCTGAAACGGATGTAATACTTTACGCTGCAGCTCTCGGAAACACGGACTTAAATGTACGGATCTGTGTAAAACACGTAGCGATTCGATTGTTTGCTGTAATATTGAAGCTCGACAAATAGAAGTAAAAGGTCCAAACGATATTGTTTCTGAGCTGGTTAACGTCGAAGAAGATAATACAAATTTGTAACGCCGCCTATCGTGCCAACGAGGGTGCCGCGGAGGGAGGGAAAAGGGCTAGACTGCGTGGTACCTGCAAAACCTACGCGTGGCCCAGTAGAGAAGTTAAAGTCGTACGGGGGCATGTAATAGGTTCCCCGTGCGGAATCTTCGCGACAATAATATTCCTAATTTCTTAGAATTAACTTTGCTTTGTAGTTTAGTAATAAACGGAATCGTATACTAGGGGCATTGATTCATTTCACGAACCCACATACCAAACCCCCCTGAGATAAAAGCCGTTATAAATGATCGCCCAAACGTGTGGCTAGTTTCGTTTCGTTTTTTTTTGCTACGTACAAGGCAATTGTTTGTGTTAATTCGAGGAACTCATGTGTTTTTATCGAGAGTTTAGACCGAGGGGCGATTCACTGCTCGAAGTAGGTGTACATTTTCCAACTCTGAACTTCGGAAGTACTAGAAGTACATTGAAATACTCGAAGTAGAATTGAAGTCCTCGAAGTACAATAGAAGTATTCGAAGTACATACGAAGTACAATCGAAGTACACTCGAAGTATCGAAGTACCTACTCGAAGTACATCGGTAATAATCGCTTACTTTCGTTCATGTTTGTCGTAGATGAATAATCACCTGAGGGGCGGCAACCGAGGCGGTAACATTAGTTTACTATCTGATGCGAGCTCGAGTGCCAGCCAAATCTAACATTTTGCTGCAGAAATCAGTGTTTTATAGTGATTATTTCGTTTATTTTGAAGGTTATTATATTTTACGCATTGTAATTCTGTATATATATGTCAGAGGTAAGTAACCTCCAAATATATACCGATTTAAAAATATAAATCGTCCAACTGATTTTTTGCCTGTTTTACTTGTATACAAATAAAATTATGTACCTACATATCATTATGATTTTAAACTCGATTTTAAATATTCAGCTTTAATCTCGGTTCTAGGTTTATTGAAATAGTAAATAATTTTGTATGTAAGTAAGTTAAATACCGCGGTAAACACGTAATGGATCTGGTGATTTAACGCTTTTGTTAGTCTTACACTAATCTCAGATTTTAACCACAATATTAATGAATGGTAATAAAATAAGATCAACGCCCAGGAAAGGCTATAAAAAGGGTTGTAATAATTAGAGAAAAAGTATGGATCTTTTTTAAAAGTTGACAAAGTCAAGTATCTTCGAAGTATATATAAAGGCCGTATCACATTGTACAATATTCCTTAAATAATGTGGGCAGATATGATTTGAATAATGTTTTCTCTAGTTGTATACCTATAGGTTTTAGAAACAAAATAATTGTTTTGAACAGATTAATCCGAGGATTCATCGCATCGTTTTCACATAAAAGGTAGAGAAGGTTGTAAAAATAAGTGTTTTTACCGCTGAGGTTTTTACACATTACACGTGTCTCTAGCTAAAAGCCGCCACAAACTTGCTCATTACTCATTTTTTACTGCTTCTTGCAAATATTTATAACTTCGTTTATAACTATTTACGTCCATAGTAGTTTCAAAAAACTTAAACATTCATAAAAAAACTTAAACTACAACAAAAAATTACTTTTAGACTATGGATTCAGAAGTACATACCGAAGTGAAGGACATTAACGAAGATTTCTCTATTGAGACATTTAACTGGAAATCTATTGAGATCTCTATTGAGATATTTAACTCTCTATTCTCTAAATCTCTATTGAGATATTTAACTGGAAAAAAGAATAAAGATAAACAATATTCTTTAACATTTTGTGAGACTAGTAGTTCGAACAGCATTTCAAAAAAAAAAGGCGTTGGATGTTTGGCTAACTGGTTAGCTATTAACCAAGATGGTAATCTAAATTTCATAAAAAGTGAAACTCATGATTTTAAAGATATCGATTTATATATTTGTACATTATCTGAAAAAGAAATAAGATATGAAAATAAAAAAATTAATATCAGCCAAGAAGCATTGTCAATAATACGTGATCTGAACAGAAATATAAATGAAAACATTTGCAACAAAAAACGGGACAAAAAAACGCTAACAAGGAATACTCAAAAAACAAACAGAAGAGAACATGTGTCCTCAGAAAGTTCTGAAGAGAGCAACTGTTCGTATAATAGTAAAGAAGCTGACGATAGCCTGGATGACTTGGAAGAGGAAGAATTATCCTCGGATTTATCAGTAAATCGAGTATCCAATGACACCCCAGAAACAAAATTTGAAATTGAAAAATATTATGCAACTTACTACAGAGAGGGACAAAATACATCTTGCTCATGGTACCTTGGACGGATAATAAGAAAAATTTCAACAAATATTGTACAGATAAAGTTTTTAAGAAGAGACCTAGATAGATTCGTGTGGCCACGTGAAAGTGATGTCCAAGCTGTCAATGTACAATTTATTTTTTACGGCCCTATAGAACTGACTGGATATGGCCCTTTTTTTATATCAAAAACTGATGAAATTGGCATAGAGAAAAAACTAAAAGAAATAAGATGTAGACAATTAGCTATATGACCAAACATTTTCTCTTAAATAAAATTTATGTTTTTAAACTGTTTTCTAAATCATATATTATGTATGTTAGCTTTTAAGTTTTTGAATAAACTTAATTTTAACTTTTGCATTTCATTTCAATTATGCACATTTTAAAATAACTAAAGCAAGCACTAAAGCATTACTGATAGTTAACCTTGCCATAGCCATAACCATTCGCATAACCATGACGACTTTTATCTATTAGTTTATCTCAAATAAATATGAAAATGTCCGTATTTTTAATATACAATGTTGTATTTTCGCTGCAAATAAGCACTGTTTTTATTTTATATATGGCAACGCTTTCTGATCGAAAACTATCACTGTTCGATTCATTAGAATAAAGAGAATATTTTTTACATGGCACACTTTTGGCACAAGCGAAAACTAAAAAAATCACTGATAATAAATAATAAACCAAAAATCTGTTCAGAAGTAACTTATTAATTTCTAACTACTCTAACTAGCTACGAAGCACCTATAATCGAAGAACTTCTGAAGTACTCGAAGTACTTTTGAAATACTCGAAGTACCTCGGAAGTACTCGAAGTACATCGGAAGTACTGAAGTACATCAGAAGTAATCGAAGTCTACGCGAAGTACTAGAAGTACATAAAAAAAAATTAAGTACTTCGAGAAATTCGAAGTAGGTGTACATTTTTTTGATGAGTGAATCACCCCTCGGTTTAGACCCCGTCCTGTGTAACTTGCCGTTTCGTAACACTGTCAGCAGTGTGAAGTGTTTTCTGTGCGAAACTTTTTTCAAGTTTCCAAACTCTTAAACATTAGGATATTTTGTGTGTGGCGTGTGTATTTGTTTCACTACGTTCTATGTCCTACGATTTGAGGAATAGACGAGTCAAGGTTAAGGAAGCTGTTACCGCTGTCCCGGTGGAAAATTCCCCTGTTTCTTCATCATATCAGATAAGTACTAGACCTTATATCATCACAATCACCGACAACGAAGCACCTGCTTCGGTAACTTCGGGAGCTTCTTATTCTCTAACCGACAGTCAATTAAACTTATTGCTTAGCAATATGCAACAAAGTCAGCTGCAATTTTTCAATGATTTTATGCAAAATTCGTCACCTATACGGCGTACAATATGTATGTATAGTTCAACGACCGGCAACCCTGACCTACACAATGTTTTTCATTGGCGTAGACATTTTTTTTCTTAGGGGGGTGAAAGTAGAAGGTGATCTAGGATGGTAAGTACCTACATAAAAATAAAGTCAATGAACAATAGGTACCTACTTACAAGGGGTTAAACTACTTACAGGGGGTTAAAGTAGTAGGTTTTTATATGTAGATTTTCAACACTACAGCTGATATTGAATGCAAGTTTCCACACCACTCATGAAGTATTTATTGCTTTCAGCGCGTTACCATTTTTCAGTGGGTAGTTCGCCAGTAGCCATATTTCCCACAAGAAACAAAAATAATATGTACAAAACAGCCAAGTAGCCGTGAAAAATAAACTTTAAAACGGAAAAATGAAATAAATATATACCTATTCCAAAATAGAGCAAAAAATTTTTAACAAAAAATGAAACAATAAAATAAATATATATTTCAAAACATTCTCAACAAAAAATAAAAACAATAACATAAATATACCCATATTCCAAAATAAAGCAAAAAATTCTCAACAAAAAATAAAAACAATAAGAGAAATAAAATAAATCACCTGTATCCAAAAATAAAGCAAAAAATTCTCAACAAAAAATAAAAATACCTTAATAACTTCACTATTCACTATTTAATAATATTACTATCACTATTCATCACTAATATCATTAATTGCACTATTTATCACTAATAATCACTATTTATCACTAATATCACTATTTTCAGTCACTTTCCGCTTCATCTTCACTGTCGCTATCACCATTTCCAATATTAATCACAATGGGTTCTACGGCTTGATCAACCGCCAAATCCACATCCCACATTATCTGTTCTTCTTTCATCACGCGATTAATACATTTCTGCCAATTTTCTGCTGTGATATTTTCCATTGCTCCTCGCAGATGTCTCTCTACGTCAGCTAATTTAAAAGTCCGATTCACTCTCGCCACTTCTCCTTTTACTTGTGCCCAGATCAATTCAATGGGGTTCAATTCGCAGTGATAAGGAGGTAATCTTAGCAAAGTGACTCCATGAGTCAATGCCAGTTCATCCACTGCCAGTTTTTTTATATTTATGGACATGGACCTTAGCAACTTGCAATAGTTCCGCCTTCAAGTAATTTTCTTCGTAAGAAATGCCCTTTTCTGTCAACCATTCTTTTTTTCTTTTTTTTCTCTTTCTCCATGACTGTTGGGGTGTTTGTTCACATTTTCGGCTATGATAAGGCCTCGGATAAGGCGCATTATCCATAACCACGACACTTCCTGATTCCAAATGCTTAAGTACGCCGGCAAACCATTTCTCATATACTTCGGAATTCATTTCCTCGTGGTAGTCTCCGGTCTTCTTAGATTGAAATATCAGTTCTCCATTACGCAAAAATCCACTATCACTTCCAATATGCGTTATGATTAAACGGCGACCTTTTCCAGACGGCATTTTTAAACCAGTTGTCCAGCCTTGTCCTTCGTTGACGTCCTTCGTTGACCCACGTTTCGTCAGTGTAAAAAATTTTCCGCCCCTCGTTTCGAAACTTTTTTATTTTTCGAAGATAATCCATCCGCCAAGCAACTATTTCATATCTTTCTATGAGAATACTTTTTGTGTCTACTTTTCCATACTTAAAATTCATGTCTTTCAAAATTTTTTCCAGACTACTCCTGCACCTCACACTCCTGATATACCGCTTGAATATTCGTTATTGGAGAGGTCGTGGATCGGCGTTGCCGCTTTTAACTATAAAAATAAATGTTTACGTGATTGTCATATTTAAAGTAGACGTACGTAAGTAGTAGAAGAATTACATGTGGCAACTGCGCGGTATCTTATATGGGGTCAGTTAACTATAAGTACATATTGAATGAACTGTACGCGTAATAAGGGTAATTTCGTTGCATGTACCTCTCGTATTGTAGTAATGTGTCTGACGAAAACGCATTGCGTGGATGTTATTATCAGGTCAAGCTGCGACATACTGGCAAGGAGTTAAAGCGTCTATAACCTGCTGGAACGATGCTTTAAAATCACTTCGCTCGGCCTATAGTGTTGAATTGCCACCATATAGAGTTTATCGCGAATTGTTTAAACACGAACAATCTGACAATGACGTTACAGAACATTAATTTGTTTGTTTTTGTTTTTTTTCTTTCTTTAAATTCAAGTTGCTATTTTAGATGTTAATGCGTTAATTTAAAATAAAAACGTAAAATCCAACTTTATTTCCGGTGCTAGTTTTCTGGCCTACTTAATTCTTTTTTTAATTAAAAGGGTCCAAACATGACGATTTTAAAATCTCTCTATTTTCATTAAAAATGGAAATATCAAAGCGAATAAAAATCACCAAATCGCAGCTTTAGTGTCCTCACCAGGCGACTTCCAAGGAGAAGATCACCAATACACCGCGAAGATAATATCAACGAAGAGTGAACATCGAAATGAACAGTTGAAAGACTATCAGTGCATCTCAGTGTCTTTTTGTGTAAAGAACTTTTTAAACCATTTTTATATTATATATAATTTAAATATTCTTTATCAGAATTTTATTCAGTTTCATTCAATCTTATATTTTTCTTATTATGTAACTTTATATAACTTTAATTTTATATTATTTAAAAGTCGATGTATAGCATCGACTTTTTTTATAAGAAGGGAGTTGTTATATGAAACTCTTGCACAGTATATGGAAGTAACATATACACTTGTTATTCAGAAGACGTGAATTTTTGTCTTTTAATGTTGTGTAAAGGAATTTTAAGTTGTTTGTAGTTTTGTGAAAAAAGAAAAGAAAAAGAAAAGAAAAAAGAAAGTTATTATTTATTAAAACGTTTTTTTGCCTTTTCTATGCATTCTTTTCTAAAAATGGCAGACGTTAGTTTTATTGATCTGTCTGCCATATCAATTAAAAAGTTTTTTATGGTTGTAAGGGTTTTTTGAGTAGAAATTGGTGTATCTACCAGACCATATTGTTTTTGTATCCCATTTTCTTAATATTTCAGTTTATTATTTATAAGAGTTAAGTCTAAGAAATTTATTGTATTTTCTTATTCGTTTTCAATTGTAAATTGTATTTTTGGATGGTAACTATTAAATTTATTTAGAACGGCTTTATACGGCTTCTAATATTTAATATTTATACGGCTATATAATATTTATAATAGAATTTTTAAGTTCAGTTGGAAATGCAGTTATGCAATCATCAACATAAAGTTTGAAAAATGGTATTTTATAGTTTAATATTGGAATTATGGTTTTTTCTTAATCTTCTAGTACTAACTTTAATGTGAGTTCTAAGGCATATAAGAACTCTGCTATTGGTAAA
Source organism: Tetropium fuscum (assembly GCA_964058915.1). Taxonomy (NCBI): domain Eukaryota; kingdom Metazoa; phylum Arthropoda; class Insecta; order Coleoptera; family Cerambycidae; genus Tetropium; species Tetropium fuscum. Next base: position 25,012 of record CAXKVY010002048.1, on the reverse strand, counting down.
GAAGTATAATTTTTTATTTCATTCCAACGTTTCTTTGTTATATTTTTTACCAGGTCTATTGGTATATTGGTATATAGTGAAATTATATCTAAAGAGAAAAGTTTTTCTTGGTTATTCAATTTTATTGTATCAATAAATGTCCAAGAATCCTTTATATAATAATTTGTTTTTCTAACAACGTTGTTTAGAATATTTGATATGTTAAAAATTTTGCTAAATTATAAAATGGACTTTCAACATATGACACAATAGGTCTTAATGGGATATTTGGTTTATGTAGTTTTGGTAGACCATAAAATTTAGGGGGAAGAGAATTATTAATTTTTAAAGTATTAGCTATATCTTTTGTGATATACTTTTTATTAGTTTCCCATTTTTTATTAAATTATTATTTTTAGTTTGATATTTTTTTGTTGGGTTATTTCTCCAATGTTGATATGTTGCATTATCATTTAGCATATGATTAATGGTTTCTCTGTAATCACTTGTGTTCATGATTACAGTTTTGTTTGATTTATCTGGTTTGAGAATAGTAATTTGTGGGTTAATTTTTAAAAATTGTTGAGTATCAAGGGATTTGTTTGTCTAATTTCATTTCTTATAATATTTGGTTTAGCTTCTATTATATTTTCAATATTTGCTATTATATATATTTGGAATTGGTAAGTTATTTTTGTTGGTATTTATGCAAAAGTTTGGATCTAGACTTAATATTTCATTAATGTTATTTGGGATTATTGTATTTGAAATATTTTCAACCCAATTTTCAAGGTTATTATTTTGTTCATTATTATTGTAATTTTGTTTTTGTTCCATTTTATAAATTTTTGTTTGTTGTTTCTTTTTATAATTCAGAAACTGTTTTTCCATTTTTTTATGAAATTGATTTAAAATTTGATAGATAATGTTTGGTTTCAGATTTAATGAATTTAAACATTTGGTGCAATCTGTTAATAATAGATTTATTAAAGAATAATTGAATTTACTTACTTTGTAATCGAATTTCTGCTCTATATATCTACTTTGAAATGTGATATGTTTAATTTTGAATCTCATAAACTGAGGTGTTAATTGTTTGTGAGATATAAATAAATAGTTGCTACCGTTTGACTTACTTACTTGAGGTACAGTTAAGTGCTGATGGGAATGATATCCTGTGGCGATAATGCATTTTATTTCATCATAATTACGAAGTACCTAATAATAACAGCCCTGATAATATATTTAAATCGTTATCTGAGAATTATAATTCCAGCAATTTAAAAGTTAATGAGAATATAAATCTATAATTATAAAAAGATATAAAAAGATTATAGATATAACATGTTTAGTATTGAAATAAATATTTTGTTACGGTTATTATTGCGATAAAAAAAGTAAGTGTAGTCGACGGGTGTGAAGTTATCCACATCCACATTTTCAGATAGGACTATAATTGATAAAGCCGTGGTCTCAATTCATATAGGTTCAGCTTTTGATTGAAAATGTGTGTTTTAGGAATAAGTACATGAAAACGTAGGGATATAAACACAATACACCTATACAACATCTGCTGAATGCACTCGGAGTAGTTTCCACAAACACCAAAACACTTTCACTTCGCTCGACGCGCGTTTCGCCAACCAAGTTGGCATCATCCGGAGACGATTAAAACTTTAATCAGTTTTAAGTGTTTTGGTCTTTGTGGAAACTACTCCGAGTGTTACAGTTACATCAAAGGTTCCAGCCCTATCCAGTACATCTGCTGAATGGATAAAATTAATGTTAACATCCATTATTTAAGCCGTGATACAGATTTTATTTAAATTGGGTTAAAATTATTTAGGTAAATAATAGCAATTAAAAATGAAGGTGTAGAGTTTTTATTTCACAATAGATCGATAGAGAATTAAAGAATACATGGTAGAGTACCATTGCAATTATTTATCAGGCCGTCTAGGGGGATGAAATGGGGTAAAATTTGTTTAAAAAAATAATAGCAAGTTCAAATGATGGTGTAGAGTTTTTATTTACTACAGGTCGATAGAGAATCAAAGAATACATGCTAAAGTACCATTGCTTTTATTTGTCAGGCCGTCTAGGGGGATGAAATGGGGTAAAATTTGTTAAAAAAAATAATAGCAAGTTCAAATGATGGTGTAGAGTTTTTATTTCACTACAGGTCGATAGAGAATCAAAGAATACATGCTAAAGTACCATTGTTTTTATTTGTCAGGCCGTCTGGGGAGGGATGAAATGGGGTTAAAAATGTTTTAAAAAAATTACAGCAAGTGCAAATCAAGCTGTAGAGTTTTTATTTCACGATAGATCGATGAAGAATTAAAGAATACATGCTAGAGCACCATTGCATTTATTTGTCAGGCCGTCTAGGGGGATGAAATGGGGTAAAATTTGTTTAAAAAAATAATAGCAAGTTCAAATGATGGTGTAGAGTTTTTATTTGAACCATCATTTGAACTTGCTATTATTTTTTTAAACAAATTTTACCCCATTTCATCCCCCTAGACGACCTGACAAATAAATGCAATGGTGCTCTACCATGTATTCTTTGATTCTCTATCGATCTATCGTGAAAAAAAAACTCTACACCTTCATTTGGACTTGCTGTAAATTTTTTAAACAGTTTTACCCCATTTCATCCCCCTAGACGGTCTGTCAAATAAATGCAATGGTGCTCTACCATGTATTCTTTAATTCTCTATCGATCTATCGTGAAATAAAAACTCTACACCTTAATTTGGACTTTCTGTAAATTTTTTAAACAATTTTATTCCCATTTCATCCCGACCTGTAGTGGAATAAAAACTCTACGCCATCATTTGAACTTGCTATTATTTTTTTAAACAAATTTTACCCCATTTCATCCCCCTAGACGGCCTGACAAATAAATGCAATGGTGCTCTACCATGTATTCTTTGATTCTCTATCGATCTATCGTGAAATAAAAACTCTACACCTTCATGTGGACTTTCTCTAAATTTTTTTAAACAATTTTAACCCAATTTCATCCCCCTAGACGGCCTGACAAATAAATGCAATGGTGCTCTACCATGTATTCTTTGATTCTCTATCGACCTGTAGTGGAATAAAAACTCTACACCCTCATTTGCACTTGCTATTATTTTGTTAAACAAATTTTACCCCATTTCATCCCCCTAGACGGCCTGACAAATAAATGCAATGGTGCTCTACCATGTATTCTTTGATTCTCTATCGATCTATCGTGAAATAAAAACTCTACACCTTCATGTGGACTTTCTCTAAATTTTTTTAAACAATTTTAACCCAATTTCATCCCCCTAGACGGCCTGACAAATAAATGCAATGGTGCTCTACCATGTATTCTTTGATTCTCTATCGACCTGTAGTGGAATAAAAACTCTACACCGTCATTTGCACTTGCTATTATTTTGTTAAACAAATTTTACCCCATTTCATCCCCCTAGACGGCCTGACAAATAAATGCAATGGTGCTCTACCATGTATTCTTTGATTCTCTATCGATCTATCGTGAAATAAAAACTCTACACCTTCATTTGGACTTGCTGTAAATTTTTTAAACAATTTTACCCCATTTCATCCCCCTAGACGGTCTGACAAATAAATGCAATGGTGCTCTACCATGTATTCTTTAATTCTCTATCGATCTATCGTGAAATAAAAACTCTACACCTTCATTTGGACTTTCTCTAAATTTTTTAAACAATTTTAACCCAATTTCATCCCCCTAGACGGCCTGACAAATAAATGCAATGGTGCTCTACCATGTATTCTTTGATTCTCTATCGACCTGTAGTGGAATAAAAACTCTACACCGTCATTTGCACTTGCTATTATTTTGTTAAACAAATTTTACCCCATTTCATCCCCCTAGACGGCCTGACAAATAAATGCAATGGTGCTCTACCATGTATTCCTTGATTCTCTAGCGATCTATCGTGAAATAAAAACTCTACACCTTCATGTGGACTTTCTCTAAATTTTTTTAAACAATTTTAACCCAATTTCATCCCCCTAGACGGCCTGACAAATAAATGCAATGGTGCTCTACCATGTATTCTTTGATTCTCTATCGACCTGTAGTGGAATAAAAACTCTACACCGTCATTTGCACTTGCTATTATTTTGTTAAACAAATTTTACCCCATTTCATCCCCCTAGACGGCCTGACAAATAAATGCAATGGTGCTCTACCATGTATTCTTTGATTCTCTATAGATCTATCGTGAAATAAAAACTCTACACCTTCATTTGGACTTGCTGTAAATTTTTTAAACAATTTTACCCCATTTCATCCCCCTAGACGGTCTGACAAATAAATGCAATGGTGCTCTACCATGTATTCTTTAATTCTCTATCGATCTATCGTGAAATAAAAACTCTACACCTTCATTTGGACTTTCTCTAAATTTTTTAAACAATTTTAACCCAATTTCATCCCCCTAGACGGCCTGACAAATAAATGCAATGGTGCTCTACCATGTATTCTTTGATTCTCTATCGACCTGTAGTGGAATAAAAACTCTACACCGTCATTTGCACTTGCTATTATTTTGTTAAACAAATTTTACCCCATTTCATCCCCCTAGACGGCCTGACAAATAAATGCAATGGTGCTCTACCATGTATTCTTTGATTCTCTATCGATCTATCGTGAAATAAAAACTCTACACCTTCATTTGGACTTGCTGTAAATTTTTTAAACAATTTTACCCCATTTCATCCCCCTAGACGGTCTGACAAATAAATTCAATGGTACTCTACCATGTATTCTTTAATTCTCTATCGATCTATCGTGAAATAAAAAATACACCTTCATTTTTAATTGCTATTATTTATCTAAATAATTTTAACCCAATTTAAATCAAATCTGTATCACGGCTTAAATAATGTATGTTAACATTAATTTTATCCATTCAGCAGATGTTGTATAGGTGTATTGTGTTTATATCCCTAAGTTTTCATGTACTTATTCCTAAAACATACATTTTTAATCAAAAGCGGAACCTATATGAATTGAGACCAGGGCTTTATCAATTATAGTCCTATCTGAAAGTGTGGATGTGGATAACTTCACACCCGTGTGTAGTCGGGGTGTGTACTCTTAATGGTTTAAAATATCATGCGCCAAATACTTATTAGATAGCGCCCAAAAAATGTATTTTACTGTTACACACCTTAGGTTGGAGAAGAAAAAAAAGTTACGTAGCAAAAAACAACAGTTTATGATCAGATAATCAGTATCACAGTGCGATATAATACTCAAAAATGGGTCGATTATAATTGTATGTAAGTGTATGAATATACACTTGTCCAGGAAATTAACGCATCACCAAAAAATAATAAAAAGTTTGAAGTTAACTTTTGTCCAGACCTCTTGTTCGATTTCGATGATTTTTTTGTATGATAGCCTCTTTATTCAAGAATGTGAATGTTCTATTGTTTTCTCTAAGAAATTTTGGTCTATTCATTACAGGGTATAACAATTATTGTGTCATGTTTTTTCTATTAAATTTTTAACACCTTGTTGAATTCAATAGTTACACCAGCAAGTTAGAATTTAAATCGTACTACTATATTTTCTGAACATTTTTTTTGATTCAGTTTAGTATCTTCATTAGTACCAGAAATACACAATTTTATAGCATGTAACACCTCTCCTCTTTAATTATATTACCTTAATTAAAGGGCCTCTCATCTAGGAGATGTGACGTAATGAATTTTTTTGTTGTTGCCTATCGGCTGCTCAGTTAAATACGGAGGTCGTGGATAAGTGGATTTGCTAGAGGCTTGCACTTAGATACCTTTAGATATATCACCAGAAAAATCACAGCTTGACAATGACCGGCTTGATCTACTCCTACTTAAAATTTTGTATAAAATACTTGGACTCCAGGTCAAAAGTACTTAAATAGTACAGAAGACCGCAGAAATGATCAGCCAATAATTATCACACAGCGGTGACCCCTTTTGTGACTCAGACTTTTCCCAGAAAAATAAAAGATAAAGATTTTTTTAAAACAATATATTACAAAAATATTTATATTACCAGTGGATGGTTCACAGTGATTCTTAAATTAAAATTAACATTTACAATTGGGTTGGCTGAGGGGCGTTAAAACGACTCTACTTTATTAAGTAGTCTGAAGGGGTTTAGGTTAAAACAAAAAAAAATGTTCACTCTTGACACAAGGTCAAGTCGAGAAATTTATCATTTACAACAAAAGTGAATTGTAAACCTTGGAAAAAAAATAAAGTGGAAATATTCCTTAAGACCTGGTAATTCCTAGAGGCAATTAATAATACAAAAATACCTTTTCTCTTTTCTGGAGATCCCCTCGTGAATGTGCTGGGTTTCTTAGGATCCTAGGCTGAAGCTTCGGCTTGGTGGTCCAGCTGAGCTGAGACGTAGCCTCTAAGGGCGATGTATACCGCAATGGGTGGAATGTGCCGGCTGCAGGAGGAGATACCTTCCAGTCTGACGTTCAGAAATAGGTAATAATGGTCTGCTCTGCTCACCAAAGGAATTGATTCTCGGTGATCAAGGGTGGAAGAAAAATTTATCAGTATCAGGTTTTACAAATTTGGACGAAAAACATATATATATGTTATAATATAAAATATGCATAGTGTTTAATATACATGCAATCGTTTGCTTTTAAAGAATAATAACAAATAATAAATATGATATTGATTAACAAATAAGATATTGAGACCACGTGTGGCCGTTATGGCACTACACATCTGAAATGTCGCATCTTCGTTGCTGAAGGGGCTAGAGAGGTGATTCAGAAAAGAGAATATTGAAAAAAGAATGGTAAACACTGTGACCAATCTAAGAATTCAATACAAATAAAATTTCACTCCACAGCGACAATCAAATTTCGTGTCAAAATCATAATCGGTTTTTAAAGGCTGTACATATTAAAAAATACATTTTTTATAGAAAGCCAATTACAAAATAGTCATCCGCAAGAATCGCCCTTTCAAACGAAAAAAAATTATCAAAATCGATAGGCTGGTTTAAAAGTTAGTGAACATCAAATTTGGGACAAAATCTAGGTGCGCCACTTTTTATGTCCGATAGTTCAGTTCACTCTCAGAACTTGTGGTATCTATTTGTGGAAGCATTTTTGTTTGAGAACTAACAGTAAGGAAAGCCAACAAAATATTTACTCTATTAAACTTACGTTTCTGTTTGCCTTTTGAAATGTTTATAGAAATATTACGATCTTAAGATAACGATGGAGCGTAGTTAACCCAATGCTTGATGTAAAACTATTTTACCCCACTTCAGTCTTATTAGTAGAAGAAATATTTGTGTCTGAAAAGGTACCCATTAAAAGTAATCAATCAATTTTTGTAGTTTTATTGTACAATAGGTGCAGGCTCCTTATAATCTAATATAGGGGAGGGTGGGGCATGTTGTTACAGGGGCAGGTTGTTACATTGCGAAAAACTTCTATGTTTCTTCTTGAAACGCCCTCTATTGGGTACAGGTGGAACCAGTTGTCGAATATTAGCGATCTGCAAAGTTTGAAATCCGTAGCTAAGATACAAACAGAGATTAGTGCATATGATTGTTTTAACGCGTGTCAAGTAAATTAGGTGTCTGCAATAATCAGGATTTATCTGCGAAACGGTGAGTAATCGATGCTTATACTGTTAATACTTGATGAATATCAATGTTTGTCTTATTATTTCACTATGTATTTTTGGACTTAATTCGGATATTCACACAAAAAATAACCTAACCTTACTAACTACCGATTGGGGCTAGTTGTTACAATCATTACGGGGCAGGTTGTTACTGTAACAACCTGCCCATATGAACGCATACCTACTTACTGAACCAACAGGTTCAATATTTTGTATTGTTTTAGATAAGATGGTGAGGACTTATAAAAAGAAAACTCATAGGGGAAACACCCCCCTAGCAGTTTTTGAAAGTGTCGAAAAAGAAATCTCAGAGAAAAACATATCTATACGAGAAGCTGCCAATAGATTTCAAATCAATTTTATGACGTTGCATCGGTATATTAAAAAGAAACGTGCACATCCTGATGGAAAGGGAGTATTTATGGGCTACGCTACACCGTCAAAAATATTTTCGGATGAACAGGAGATCGAATTATCGAACTACGCCCAACAAGCTGCAAAATTATATTATGGACTCACAACAAAAGACTTACGAGCATTAGCATATGATTTAGCCATTGCCAATAACATCAAAGTTAAAGATGTATGGAATAATAGTGCAATGGCATCGAAGGACTGGTTGCAGGGATTCCTTAAAAGGCATCCAAATTAATCAATTCGCACACCAGAAGCTACAAGCCTCTCCAGAGCAACTGCATTTAACAGACACAATGTTGGTATGTTTTTTGATAATCTTAGTTCTGTTTATGATAGATATCAGTTTAAAATCAGTGATGTATATAACGTGGATGAAACGGGACTCACCACAGTTCAGAAACCGTCAAAAATTATTGCCAAGAAAGGAACCAAGCAAGTAGGGGCAATAACTTCGGGAGAACGGGGACAACTAGTAACAATGGTTTTGGCAGTAAATGCAGCTGGTAATTCTGTGCCACCTATGCTAATATTTCCTAGAAAGAAGTTCAAACAATTTATGATAGCCAACGCACCTCCCGGTTGTATAGGAGTGGCTTCTCCATCTGGCTGGATAACAGCCGAATTGTTTTTACAATTCATCAAACATTTTGCTGCATTTACTAGGTGTACCGCAGACAAGCCCGTTTTGCTTCTGAGTTTCCCACCACATACCTCTCACCGGCTTCAACCCCTCGACAGGACTGTATATGGTCCTCTCAAAAGGTATTATTGTGCCTCCGCAGATGGATGGCTTAAATCACATCCAGGAATCCCCATGACTATCTATGACATACCTACAGTACTAAAAGAATCTTTGCCACGTGCCGCGATACCAGAGAATGTTCAGAAAGGATTTGTGGTTACAGGAGTATGGCCATATAATAGGGAGATATTTCAGGATGATGAGTTTCTACCTTCGGAAGTTACTAATCGACCTGATAATTTGGAAAAAGAGACTTCTGAAAATATTGCAATTGAAAATAATGAAAATATTACCCATTCAGTGGACCAATCGACAAAGGACCAAACAAGTGAAAATGTAAAAGAACCTCGTAATTGCACACCATCACCTCAGCCTTGTAGTTCTACTTCCGTAGATTCGGTACATCAAACCACTTTCAATGTGACACCACAACAGTTAAAACCCTTTGCAAAAGCTGGCCCTAGGAAACAAACAATAAATCGCTGAAAACGAAAATCTGCAGTCTTAACGGACACTCCAATAAAGAATGAAATTGAAGCACAAGCTAGAGAAAGACAAGAAAGAAAACAGAAGGTATAAAAGGTCATTAGAAATTTAAACATGAATAACAAAGATGAACTTACAAAAAAAGGTAAACAAAGGAAAGTTAAAAAGCGTCATATAGGGTCAGATTCTAAGGAGTCTGAAGAAGGTGATGAGTTGTGCTTGGTCTGCTTAATGTCTTTTTCTGATTCAAAAAATGAAGATTGGATCCAATGTACCGTTTGCAAAAGGTGGGCTCACGTGCGTTGTGGTAATGATGAAGACTACTATATGTGTATAAACTGTACATCTGCTGATAGTGACTAATTCCTTTCTTTATTTTTATATTTTATTTACATTTTAGTATAATAGGTTCATTTTGTATTTTGAGGCATTAACTTTGTCTTTTAAAAACGTTTTTCAAATAAAATAGCTGAATTTGCTACCCAAAAATACTTTGTAACAACTTACCCCATGTACTGTAACAATTTGCCCCATCCAGGGGCACATTGATACATTGTGTATTGCTCCCTTAAAATTATAATAACTTTTTTGCGAACTAACCTGAAGGTCAAATAAAATATTTAATTTCAAGTTAACAGTGTTTCGATCTCTTATGTGACTGTGTTATTTTATTTTGATCCTTACGTTAGATAAAAAAAAATGAAACGTCACAATTGTAACAACCTGCCCCACCCTCCCCTACTCCACAATTAGAAACTTGTTTTGGGTTTTTATTTCCGCAGCGGATTTTGTAGCTGTGATGTTTGGTTTCTTGGTCGTTGAAGGGTGTATGAAGGACGTACCTTACTCAGTGATACGTCTCTTCTTTACAAGTTTGCACACATCTTCAATTTTGGTGCTGTTTTCAGGGCATGTGTCCATTTTTGTAGGTCCCGTGTCAGAAACTGATATGTACGTGAAAGTTTTTTGAATTTGCTTTTTTTACGGATTTGTCGGAGTTTTGGGCGTGTATCGATGCCACACTGGCAAAGGAGGTTGTATACACTGTTTCTACCACAATAAGGGCCTTTGAAATGCTTTAAAAGCGCGCTTTTTCTCTTAGTAGGATCTTTTAGCAGGAGCTTCGATTAAGGGGTACAGGTGACCTAGCTCGTTGCTAGACGACAATCGACTGAGCGTTGCTACGCGTGACGCGCCACGTCTGACGCGTGATGCCTGACGCATGACGGCCCAGTCTCATTAAACAAAACACCCACAAAAATAAAAAGTGCAGAGCGCGAAAAGTGCAGAACGCGCCTAAAGAAGTTTTCACTTCAAATATATAACCGAATAGAGCACATCCTCCTTTTTTTTGTAGTCGGTTAAAAATCTACCTAATCGCCATTTTCAATTGTGAGCAATCCATTATCAGAAATGCCAGCATAGCATTTGGTGATTTTGTTAGCTTATGTTATCACAAAATGAAAAGTTTTAAAACTTAGCAAGACATCGAAGCGAGCGGTCGTTTTTTAGCCCTATGGTAATAGAATACATAATTTATAGCCTTAGAAAAAGTATAAACTGCAACACATTTGGAGTGCCTATTCCACGTTCGCGGACTGTTACGTTCACGTTTGGTAATTGGCAATTTGAGAATCTGAAATTTATTGTTGGTATATTTGACATATTACTTTCGTTCATCGATTACATTCATCAATATTGCCACAACGCATTTAATAGCTTCTTTGTCATAGATATTTACCACAAGTATCTTAGTGCATATCTGTGTCGCTTTATTATTTTGTGAGTTGAACATTGGCAGTTCTGTGGCGGTAGCCTAGGTCGCCAGATCTATGGTCTAATTACCTGGGGTGTTGACCTCGTTGCTTTCCTTCTTAGCTGGATGCGTGAATGGCGTACTAGTGTTTCAATGTGTTAAGAGTTTAAATGGTTTTCTTGGTTAAATAATGTACACAGTTCCGATAGAATGGGTTAATTCAAGGAAATCGTTGTTTGTGTTGAGATTTTGGAAGTAAGGCACTTTGTTTGAAACCGCGTGTCCATATTTTATTTTGCCTACTTTGTGTTCTCTAGAGCCTGCGTTGCGTCGAACTCCCTATTGTTGATTGAGGGACACAGATAAGCTATCTTTTCGAAGCCGTTTTCCAATTACTTAGTAAGTTTTACAAAATATATTTTCACTTAACCTAACTTGTGTTATGCCCGAGTGCACCGTAGTCTTAATCCTGGATTAAATTTAAGGCAGACTTATTTTGACACATTTATGTTGCACCGTGTATCAACGCCCGGATTAATGTGATAAGACCGACTTTAATTAAAGTCGCCAATTGCGAGGGCAAGGCGGAGTTTAACGTTAAGTCTAGTCACAAATAGGTTATGTTTCATTATTTTACAAAATGTTTAGGCATTATTAGGTATTTTATGCGCTTTTATGCTTTTCCTATAGCACATTTTTTCAATAAATGCCCAAGCCATAGGGGACAGTGATTTAAAAATTAGAGATATTGTAGCAAGATGGCCGTGTAGCGCTCATGATTCTTGATAATACCCACCATCTTTAACAATAATAGCAGAATTAAAGCAAGATTTAAAATGAGGGAATTTAATAATTAAACACATATTTTTTACACATATATACAGGACAATGCATACTCCTCTGGATATTTGGGCCAACATAACATCATTTGGATTTGATAAACCATATATAGGTACATACATTTTGGTATTAATTATGAAATTAATTAGAAAATCGTCAATTCCAGAAAAATCTCTACAGAAGCAGGGTCACCACTGGTCATGTATCTAGATTTCCTTTCATCGGCAATTTTTTGCCTCAAAATTTTTAAACCGTTTTTTAGTGAAATTTCCTTTGACCTTTTTACCATATTTGGAGACCTTGTATCTGTTACGATTTCTACCCCCGCCCTATTTTTCTCCTCAGATGTAATCCCATCAATCTTTATATTTTCAATTTCGTGTTTTTATTCTGCAATTAAAAATAAAAGAGTTATTTTTCCTCAAGAGTAAAGTTTGAACAATAAGTTTACTTCTTACTTTCATCTGCCATGATTTGCTGGATAAATGTAGATATTAAAGTTGTATCTTTATAATGTATAATGATATTACGATCTTCGACCAGAGAGAAGATATCTTGATGCAAAATTAAATACCTACCTTCGAATATTCAAATTGAAATTATTTTTATGTCAATTTTCACAGCATTTTTCAACAAAATAACCCAAAAGCGTCAAAATTCACTAGGCGTCCGACTTAAAAGGCAACGTTGCCATATTTTAACTGGTCTTTCTGAATTTTTTACGGTACATTTGAATTAAAAATAAGCCTGACTTAATATTTTAAGTCGACTTAACTAAGCCCAACTTAACGTACAATCGGTGCATTCGGGCATTGAAGGGCTTTAACTGTGTTAAATGGTTTTCTTTTATTTCGGCGAGTATCACACACCTTTTGACCCACCTTTTAAACCGCCATTTGGACCACCGTTTGAACGACCTTTCGGAACTACTGTTTGAACCACCTTTGGGACCACCTTGTAGTGTTGTAATTTTTTTTTTTGCGAGGAGTGGAATTCTTGCATAAGACCCCGATCGTCGGGAGTGTCGGATTCTTACCGACTAAAACCACTCCTCCTTCATCTCGCTCTGCTCACTGGTACCGCGTTAGCATGACTTCGGTGAGCGAGCCGTCCTTAATCCCTTCCGGCATTGTTTCTGTCTTCCTTTTCTTTCTTATCTATAATGTCCCTAATCGTTCTGTATACGCGCTCCACTGTTTCTTCGCTTGTTACGAGATCATATCTTACATTTTCCTCGGTAAATAGTGCACCTGTATTTTCCGTGTATCTTCTTCTGACGTCGTTCCATCTTGGACATATAAATAGAGTGTGCTCCACGTCATCAACGTCTCCACAGTACTTGCAACTGGCCGTGTTCGCCCTATGCCGGTCGTACAGGTACCTTCTAAAGTAGTCTACCTCTCCTCAGGAAATAGTCTACCTCTCCGTGGGGCCGATCGATCCACATATGTATATTAGGTATTAGTCGATGGGTCCACCTCCGGTGTATTGCTACATCCCATTCGCCTTGCCATCGTCTCAGTAGATTTCTCCTTTCATCAGATCAGTTTTTCTGGGTTGTTCGTTACTGAGTGCCAGACGGGAGATGCATATAGTACTTGGGAGCGGATCACGCTTGCCAGCAATCTTCTCTTCATCGCTCTGGGTCCGCCTATATTCGGCATGAGGCTGACCAATGCCCTTGTTGTCTTATCCGCCTTTTGTATAGTTTTATTGACGTGCTCAGTGAATGTCCCAAGTACTTTATTGTCCTGGCAGGGGTCACGGACACACGCTGCACGTTGAATCTTATTGGGGTTAGTTTCCTCCTCGTTCTGAGGATGGCTGCCTCCCTTTTTTCCGGTGCTAGCTGGAGCCCGTTCAACTTGAACCAGTTTGAGACTTTTAATGAAGCTACCTCGGCCGTGTTCATTAGGTTAATTTCTCCTTGAACTACCACCGCGATTGCAACGTCGTCTGCGAAAGCTATCAGTTTTACCCCCTCTGGTTGCTCGAGTCTTAGGAGTCCGTCATATAGGATATTCCATAGTGTTGGTCCTAGTAGCGAACCCTGTGGAACTCCGCTGTTGACTGACCTTATTTTAGACGAGTTCTCTGCCTCGAGAATTATTTCTCTTTCTGAGAGATAGGACGCTATCAGGTTGATGAGGCTTTCTTCCACCTTCCTCCTCCTGAGCTCATCGAGTATCCTTTGCCAGGATGCGCTGTTGAATGCATTTCTAATGTCTATTGTTATTATGTCACACAATTTTCTACAGCGATGGGAGAGGTTTGCCTCGGCTTCCCGGGCGGTACTCAGAACTTCCTCTATGGCGTCTGATGTTTGTCGTCCTTCCATAAAGCCATATTGACGGTCGGATGAGCCACCCGTTCGCTCCAATTCATTGCTTAATCTGGCAAGGATGAGCTGTTCGTATAATTTTCCTTCCACATCGAGAAGGCAGATCGGTCTGTGCGATGAGGGATTTTGTATCGGTTTGTCCCCCTTCCGTATGAGGACGAGCCGAGCCTTTTTCCATTCTGCTGGGAACATGAACTGATCCGCCAGATTATTGTATACCGCAAGGGTATATTCTGGTTTGAATTAGGCTATCTCCTTTACAATTTACGGTGGGATGTTTCCTGGGGCTTTTCTTTCTTTCAATTTGCTGGCCGCCCTTTGTATTTCCCCTATCCTAAATGGTGTAAATATCACATTTCTATCACAGTCAAATATCACTTGCTCATGGACAGGAAAGAGGTGATCGATCATCTTTTTCGCTGTCTCCATGGCATGTCTGGGTGGATAGCCGAACATCCTTTTCATGACGATCTTGTAGCCAGCCCCCCAGATATCACAGTCTACATTATCACAGAGCTCTTTCCAGCTCTTTGTCTTGGCTTTCCGAATTCTAATTCTGAGTTCTTTCTTGGATTGTTTGTATTCCTCCCAGAGCTGCGTACTTTCTGCTTGACTATTTCTTCTGTAATTGCGCGTATACATTCTTCTTTTCCTTATACATTCCTTTCTGAGTTCGGATATTTCCTCATTCCACCAATAGACGGGCTTACCTCTGAAGCCGGTTCTTCTTTTCGGCATGGTTTCATCGCATATCTGGCTTAATATGTTGCTGAAGTCTGTTTTGCTTGTTGCTTCCCATGTTTGCTCTTCTTTCTCTCTCAGCACTTGTTTTTTTAGGTCGACTTTATCTAGCTTGTTGACTTGCCAGCCACTATTTACTGTTTTCTTTCGGCTCTGACCTTGGCGCTCCTCTGTTACCTCGAAGGCGATGTAGTTGTGGTCGCTTAGAGACTCAGTTTCTAGGACTTTCTAGGAGTTCTTTCTTGGATTGTTTGTATTCCTCCCAGAGCTGCGTACTTTCTGCTTGACTATTTCTTCTGTAATTGCGCGTATACATTCTTCTTTTCCTTATACATTCCTTCCTGAGTTTGGATATTTCCTCATTCCACCAATAGACGGGCTTACCTCTGAAGCCGGTTCTTCTTTTCTGCATGGTTTCATCGCATATCTGGCTTAATATGTTGCTGAAGTCTGTTTGGCTTGTTGCTTCCCATGTTTGCTCTTCTTTCTCTCTCAGCACTTGTTTTTTTAGGTCGACTTTATCTAGCTTGTTGACTTGCCAGCCACTATTTACTGTTTTCTTTCGGCTCTGATCTTGGCGCTCCTCTGTTACCTCGAAGGCGATGTAGTTGTGGTCGCTTAGAGACTCAGTTTCTGGGACTTCCCACATAACAATTTTATTGCTGAAGTCAGCCGTCACGATAGTGAGGTCTAAGATAGAGAAGTATTCTGCCCTACGGAAGGTGGGCGCGTTGCCGCCGTTAGCGACGACCAGGTCGTTTTGCGCTATCCATTCCGTCAGCAATTCACCTCTTCTGTCCGTTACGTCCATACCCCACTGCGGGGATTTGCATTGAAGTCGCCCGTGATTATCGCCTTTTCATTGTGGAGCCTAATGTTGGTTTCCACCCCGGATAGGATATCTTGTAGGTCTTCTATATCTTTGTTCCCGGATGAGTAGCAGCTATATATAGTGCATTTAGTCGTCACGTACGAAAAGCTGTGTCCTCGGCAATGTCGCTTTATTACAATTTTGCTATTTAACCCTTTTATGGCCGTATCCAGGTCTTCATCACATATCCAATCACTCCTATTGCGTACGGCATTTCGGTTTGGTTCGCTCACTAGGATTATCTGGGTCCCTATCTCGAGTGCGGTTGCTAGCGCTATATCATGGGCCGGCCGGCTACGGAATGCATTTATTTGTAGCAGCTTAATGTTAGCTGTTTCCGTTCCCCGATGGTCTAGGCGTCTCCGATTTCCTCTGTTGACTATTTGTAGGACACTTAGGGCTACCAGACTGATGTCCCTCCGCGTTACAATGGACGCAGTATGCGTTATTTTTACATTCCGCTGCTTTATGTCCTTCCTGGCTACACTTTAGACAAGCTCCTCCTATGTCGGGTCTCCTACATTGCATCTTGGTGTGTCCATACCCCCAGCACCTGAAGCACTTTTTGTCCTCTTTGCGCTCTTGTATTTGGCATTCAATCCACTCGATACGCAGCCTGCCTATTTTTAATAGCTTGCCCGCTTCCAGTTCCGGGGTGATCACCGTTGCTTTTTGCCTGTTCGCGAATGTTGGTCGGAGGGCCCGAACATCAATATTTTCCGGCTTGACTATCGCATTCCTTATTTCCTCAGCCGTAGTGGCTTCATCTAGGTCTTGGATGTGAAGTACTTTCTTATTAATAATGTGAGTTGCAGTTGGTTCTGGGACTTTGTTTACTATCTCATTTTTTAGTAGTTCCAGCTTATCTGTTCCATTACGCACAGTTAGTAGAAGTTCGCCGGCCCGAGTCTTTTTTATTTCCTGCACGTCTACGCCAATGTTATCCGGATTTACGTTCTGCTTCACTTTCTTAAGCATATCCACGTAGCTTGTATTGGGCATCTTTACCATCTTTACCACCTGCACACCTCTGGTCTCGTTCTTTTCGTCCTTGAAGATGGCTATTTCCACTCGTATACCGGCAAACAGAAACTCGAGGGCTCTAGTCACCACCGTCCTCGTCACCCCTTCCATGTCTGGTATTGCGACCTTCTTTATTTTCCGTTGCAGGATATGATCTTTCACCGCCTTTAGAGAGTATTATGTGTTCGTCTTTTACGTCTTCCTTCGGCATGCCGTCTGCTATAACGGGGTAGAATATAGTCCTAGATTTGACAGTCAGGTTTCCCTTGTCAGGGAAACTCAGCATGTCTCCCCTTTTTCCTTTCCTTGCTCTTTAAGGCCTTCTATTCCTCCTAGCCCTTCTACCTGCTTTTGCTACCAGCTTGTGCATGGCAGTCAGGTTCTTGGAGCATGGCAGGATCACCGCATAATCCGTGGGGGCATTACCAATTTTACCGTTACCCTTTTTAACGCTGATTTTCTGAAAGATTTCCTCTCCCCAGTCCACTTCAGTCACGCGCTTAAAGGACTCGTAGCTCATCATCATCAACTCTCAGCTCCTGCCTTCTTATTTCTTTGTACTGCTCTTTGTTGCAGTTTTCACATTGTGCGTTATTCGCGGATGGCAGATTCCTAGGGGCTTCTGCCAGTTTATCCTCTAGGCGACTAATTTTTACCCTGAGTTCTGCGTTCTCGCTCCTCATTGCCTCTTCTATCAATCCGCACGACGTCTCTGCTAACCACTCCTGTAGGTCTTTAGACTGAATTCTCTCGATTTGTACTAGCAAGTTTCCTGAGATGTCCTTTAGCTCTTTCTTCGGATTATACATTTATTTCAATGTTCTTTCCAGGGTCTTTAAATGAGTTTCTACTTTGGCCAGGATGTCCCTGAGGATCTCGCTCTTCCGGTCACGAATATCAGGTTCCTGCGTTAAATTGCTTCCGTCCACTCTCTTTCTTTTGCTGGACTCCTGGGTCATATTCGGTAACGAGTATTTCCTTTCTCTGCTTTCTCTCGGAGGGGATCTCCGCAAGGAGCTTCTCCTTATAAAGGGATTCTCCATTTCTCCCTGTTGGTTTCCTTTCGTTCCAGTAGTTTTGCCAGATGATCCAGCCTGGTTCCTCGCCGGCTCACCTGTTGGGTTTGTCGTCTGCTTGACGATGCAGCGGGATTCTGGAATGTACGTCCTACCCGCCTGGGGTAGTTTGTTTTTAACTACCGACATTTCCATTTGCTATAAGTATTGTGGGGTGCGTTTATAGTCGCCGTCATCCTCGCAGCCCCTGCCTTGGCCGCGGCCCCTTTCCCAGAAAATGTCTGGGTTTACGGTGTGGTCTATCGGGTTTATTTAGAGAGGTCCCTATACCTCGCGGCCCATCATTTTTGAGCGGCCCCCGCTCCTGGACCCCGTCCACGTTTGCGGTCTGGCGTCTGTTTGGCCCGCGCCGGGTATTTGGTTTCCCCGGTACCATCCATATCTGGTAGGCGTTCCCCTATCCGCCACCCGGGGACGCGCCAGATCGGGGTTCAGCTCCCCTCACTGGGGAGCTGGATGGGGTAGTGTTGTAATATGGTGACTACACTGTTACTGCATCTACCTCCACATGAAACCTGCGTTGGACTTACTTCCCTCCTGGTTGAAGTTTATCAACCCCTATATCTACGTAGAGTTAAAAGAGAACCACCTTACTGGAAGACTCGCTAAGCCTAGTTTTAAGTATAACTAAAAGGGGCGCCCTGTTTGATTTACTTGATACTTGATATTGCTAGTGTGTACGCTTAATTATATAAAATTATTACGAGCCCTCAGCTAACGTTTGACAAAGTTTCTATATGTATTAATTTCGTTACTCTCGAATGTAAGAATTTTTCTCAACAAATTTTTATTGATTTTAAAGTATTATTATTGTGGACAAAATGATTGAAAGCATGCAGTGAATGCACAATGAAGAGACACCTGATAAGTTTTCAATATACTTACACTATCTCTACCCTAGTGCCTCTTTTCCCTGGGCGCCAGTTCTATGAACATTTAATTCTTGTAGGTATGGAAGTTCACTGCTGAGCATGATTTCTCTATGGTCCGTCAGAGGAGGTTCAATTAGGTTCTCAATTTTTAAAGACTATTGTGCTTGACCTTTTAAATTATATGGAATAGTAAATGGATATAATAATCTGAAATATTGAAACGTGGTAATATTTATAACTATGGAAGATTTGATATTTGAGAGATAAAACATAAGCTGAATACACAGAGAAGTATTGTATTGTCACGAGGACACTTAATTTAAGCTAAACAACACAGCAAAGAAAAATTTATATCTGCGAATCAAATTGCAGCAGGAAGTGTGATTATCAACATAGATAATAAAATAAATAGAAATGCTCAGATCAACTTAAGATTAACCTACGCCAAAACCTACGTACCTTATGCTATTGACATGGGTCTAAGCCTACAGAAACAATTAATCCTTAATTAAAATTATCTTAGATAGTCATTGCCTTACTATGTCCTCTAGATAATCCTTCAACATGAATCACAACACAAATTTTTTATAAGCACTTAACAAACACTGGCTTTGTTTACTGTGATCTCTAGAATCACGCCTGCTGCCATTTAGCCGGATAGCTGCTTTCTTTGTTGCACTATGGCCAACTTCTTTAGTACACCTGCGGACATCTATCGGAACTATTCCGAACTGGAAAACTGCTATATTTGATACGTTTGTTATACCTTCTTATTGGATTTTGACCCTTACGGAACTTAATATCTCCAGAATTTCTACTCACTTCCTCGTATTTGAATCTTCTTGTATTTATATAAATCAGGTCGCCACACTCGTAGAATTTTCTTTAACGCCGAGTGGAGACGCTACACTTGAAAGTCGTGGATTTTTACCGATTTCACTTAAATTTGTTTTTAAAAAGTGCCTAAGAATTTCTCAGTGGGATTCTGCACACCATAGCACTACTTTTAAACATTAAATTTTATGAATTTTATCTCACATAAAACCAGCTAGCTGTTGTATACCGCGCTATCACTGTTAAACTCCCTGCATCATTATGCGTCTCTACCGAACTTCTTTCCGGTTAAACAAAGGCATTTTCCCCTGTAATCCAGCTTCTTGTTTTATCTTTGTTGACAACTCTGGCCAAACACATCAATGCTATTTTTATAAATTAATTAGGTTTACCTTTAAATGCCATAATTTATCATACGCCCAGTTTAAATTTCACTTCTAAGCTATAGACAATAATCACATTTACCTTTCGTAATGTAATTTCAATATTCACAATACAGCCGTCAGGTCTTTCTTTTAGCTGCTTCTAGATTACAGCTCTCGAGGCCCCATTTTCACGTGACTCTAATGCAATTTTCTTTCTAAATACACATAGTTTATGTGGATGTTATATTACATAAATTTTGTTGATACTGGCCAATTACGATTATAGGAGTTTTATATTTTTGCGCCGGTAAATAACTCGTTGCCTGTTGACGTTTGTATTGCTCTTGAAACCGATAGAGATGCGTGCATGAGCAATGTTACTAGAGCTGGGACTTTTTATTGAACATAAAATTTACATTTACATTATTTCATGGTTTGATGTGTTTATAATGTTTTAATCTTTGATTTGATCTAAATATTCGTTTATCTCAATATATATATATATATATATATATATATATATATATATATATATATATATATATATATATATATATATATATATATATATATTTATATATATATATATATATTTATATATATATATATATATATATATATATATATATATATATATATATATATATATATATATATATATATATATATATATATATATATATATATATATATATATATATATATATATATATATATATATATATATATATATATATATATATATATATATATATATATATATTTATATATATATATATATATATATATATATATATATATATATATATATATATATATATATATATATATATATATATATATATATATATATATATATATATATATATATATATATATATATATATATATATATATATATATATATATATATATATATATATATATATATATATATTGTGAAGTCAATGCTCATTTTTAAGATTGTTTATAAACATTTGGTTAGACGGCCTCGGCTTACGGGATCGAGTTCGGTTGAATAGACAGAGGGACAGATTGAATTTAGCTTTGTAAGAGTGTAGGTTGCAAATGGCAAATGTACTGTAAAGTGTGTGTTTTATAATAAAACTATTTTATTTAAATGACTTACATTTCTTGGTGTTTAACATATCAGAAGTGGGATCAAGGACATCTAATTACGATAGTGTTTGTGTCCGTTTTTGTGACCGTTACCCCGAGGTGCACGGCCCCTAGTCTTGGTGAGTCTGTTCTGATTCGCATAGTTTATCTATCTGGTTGCTGCTTTATTTACGGGTGTATTGAAGTGTTTTGTTATTATTATCAATGGAGCGTAGTAGCCGAAGTCGTACTCGCCACAGGGACGAACAACGTGGTCGTTCGACGTCCGAGCAAAATAAACATTTTCGAACCTTTGAACATCAAATTGACGCGCGATTTAAAAAACTCGAGCATTTAATTAATAGCAAGTTCAATAATAATAATTGCTCTGCTTTTGACGGGAGTGAATCGACGGTGCCATCATCGAGGCGTTCACGTTCAAGGTCTCGGTATACGCCGCCGCTGTATAGCTCATCTAGTAGGTCTCTTGAAGCAATGACACAACGTTATAGTTTAGGACGAATGTAGCTTGTGGCAGAATTCGATGCGTCAACCCAAAGTACAACAATAAAACAGTGGCTTGACAAAATTGATTCTATTGCCGAGTTGTATGGTTGGGATGATAAAGCAAAATTTTTTGCATGATTAGTAGATTAACGGGAAACGCAAAATCCTGGTATGACTATCAAACTCACTTTGACAGTACCTGGCAACATTGGAAGGACAAACTTATCAGTGCGTTTCCTTCGGTTCGTAGCATTGCTTCAAAATTAAAGGATTTTGTAAATACTAATCGAAAGGCAGATGAAGACGTAGTTTCATTTTACTACCAAAAATTACGTCTGGGAAAGCATTGTGACCTACCCGACCATGTTATGGCTGACGTCATAATATCGACACTCAATCATTATTTACTACAAGCTAGCGCCCAAGCAGCCAAATGTGACATGTGACGAATCAATTACTTAAATTCTTAATTGAGTCAGACTATTCAAATCTTTCAGCAATGCCCAATTATAAACTGCCGAAGGATAAACATAAACAAAACGTGCCTCAGCCGGGCACGTCTCGTGGCTGTTTTACTTGTGGAAAGTTAGGTCATATATCTAAAAATTGTTATAGAAATAAAACTACGGAGTCGACAACTTGTACGTTTTGTAAACAGGGCATACACGTGATAAGTGTTTCAAATAAAAAAATAATTCCGAGGCTAAAATAAATATTATCGCAAATGACGACAAAAAGTATCATGTGACAGTTAGTATAAATAATAAATAAGTATAAATAAGTATTTAAGTATAAATAAAAATAAAGTAACCATCTTGCGTGGTTATGGAGGCGCAACTGTGCAGTCCTTAGGAGAAACAACTGCTAAACTCAAATTGGATAATGTCGAATGTGTTGTACCGTTGTTGATAGTGAATGAGGATAATCAAGATGTCGATTTAATAATAGGTCGCACATTTACTGAACTTCCAAATGTTTATGTTACTAAAACATGCGATAGTTTAATATTTTATGCTGACGAGGACCCGATCTGTTTACCTATTGAAGTTGTGGAACATAACAATACATTTAAACTTAACGTAGAAAAAGAAACGACGTTGATGCCTGGAGTTAATCGCATTCAAGTTTGTAGTAATTTTCTTCATGGAACATTAATGACAAATTACTCTGAGATACATTATCACGGAGCTGTTTTGGTTGTTCCTGCAAAACCTATAGATATCGATAGCAGTATAGGAATTATGACTGTGCTAAATGTTAGTAGAATGCCAATGAAACTCAACGAAGGTCGGTGTGTGGCGCGGGGAATCTCTTTAGGTAACACTGAAGGGCAGTCCGATAAGTACCTGTGCCTCCGCTAACTGACGTTGAGCAACGAAAATTAATTGATTTATTAACGAAATATGAAAACTTTTACGCCACAAAATATTCAGACCTAGGTAGCACGAATGTAGAAATGGAAATAAAACTAACACATGAAAAACCAATTTATTGTGGACCATACCCTCTTTCACATTATGAGCGGCAGTTAGTTAGAAACATCATCGATTATTTATTACAAAAGGATATAATTGAGCCCACATTTTCTCCGTACGCTAGTCCTATTTTACTATTTTACCAGTCAAAAAGAAAACTGGTGGTATGCGAATGTGTGTCGATTATCGATTATAAAATTGAATTCGATTACCGTCAAGCATAAATATCCTTTGCCCAGAATTGAGGACCAACTGGAAAGATTAGCTGGAAATTCTTGTTTTTCAACTCTAGATTTGGCGTCAGGTTACCATCAGCTTCGTGTGGCCGAAAGCAGCCGCCCATACACTGCTTTTATCACACCTGATGGTCACTATCAGTATAAGAGAATGCCTTTTGGGTTGTCTAACGCTCCGTCAGTTTTTCAAAGAGCGATTAACGATATTTTAGGACCCGATTTACGTATGCCCTGGCCTATATAGACGACACTTTGATAATCGCCAAGAATAAGGAAATGGACTTGGAACGACTTAAGTCTGTCCTAAAAATATTTCAAACTTCTGGTCTTACTCTCAATAAAGAAAAATGCTTCTTTTTACAACCTGAAGTAGAGTATTTAGGCTCCGTTATCAGCGATAGAGAATTACGACCATCACCACATAAAGTTGAGGCGATCCTTAATTTTCCAAAATTACAAAATGTGCACAAAAATTTTTGGGTTTAGCGTCCTATTTCCGTAAATTCTTTGAAGACTTTGCGCGAAAGGCAAAGCCTTTGACAATATTGACAAAGAAAAACGTATCATGGAAATGGGATACTGTACAAGATAACGCCTTTAGGCTATAAAAATCAGAATTGACTAGGAAACCAGTTTTGGCATTATTTGATCCTGATTTAGAGACGCAGGTATATACGGACGCCAGTAAACTTGGATTACGACTACGGATTTGGTGGAATTATCTTACAAAAACAAAAGGATGGGGTTTGGAAGCAAGTTTCCTATATGAGTCAGCAAACTTCAGAATGTGAATCTCGTTATCATAGTTACGAGTTGGAGACTTTAGCTTTGGTAATCAGTGTCAGAAAGTTTCGGAACTACTTATACGGAAGGAAATTTACAGCAGTTACTGATTGTAATGCTTTACGTTTATCATGGACTAAACGAGATTTAACTCCAAGAATAGGAAGATGGTGGATTGTCTTACAAGAATATGACTTTGATTGTATTTATAGACCTGGAACCCAGATGAGACACGTGGACGCCTTAAGTCCCTGTTGAGACGGTGCCGGTGAGCGCAATTAAAATGTCCGATTGGGTTCAGTGCGTTCAATCAGCCGATGATGATTGATGATTGCAGATTAATTAAAGAACAGTTAAAAACAGGAGAAGCAGATACCTGTTATACGTTAATAGATAATAAATTATGTCGTTTGGTAAAGGGAGACAATAAAATTATAATACCCAAAGATGTCCGCTGGCGACTAATTAAACTTTATCACGATGACAATGGACAGCCAAGACCAAAACGAACATTGGATGCAGTGTCTGAAAAATATTGGTTTCCACAAAGGAAGCAGTTTATTGTCAAATATGTGGGAAGTTGTATTGACTGTTTGTGCACTAAAAGACCAACTGGAAGAAAAAGAGGGCGCTTACATCCTATAAATAAGGTTGATAAGCCATTCCATACACTCCATTTGGACCATCTGGGTCCATTTTGTAAAACATCAACTGGGAACGTTTTTATGCTGGTTATAGTAGATGGTTTTACAAAATTTACTTGGATTGAGGCTGTACCCGATACTAGTGCTAAATTTGTAATTAAATCTCTGGAATTGTTGATTAAATTCTTTGGTATTCGTGAAAGAATTATCACCGATCGTGGAAAAGGTTTTACGAGTAAGAATGTG
>CAXKVY010002047.1:0-40558 GCA_964058915.1 Tetropium fuscum | reverse complement strand
TCTTCAGTATACATCATAAAAGCGAAACCATCGTTACTTGCTTTAGAAGGTAACGTTACAGTCATCATTTCAGGAGTGCTCTCAGATATGCGGGATTGTTCATTTCTTTTCGGTTGGCGATGTTCTTGTCGTTTCTGTTCCTGCTTATAATAATAGCAGTCCTTTTTAATATGGTTTCGGCGTCCACAAAAATAACACTTTTGTTCAGTTTTAAAATTAGGCTTTGTATATGATTTACGTACATAATGTCCTTTATTTATTTGCTTGCGTTTATTTAGAAACTTTTGAACTGGTTGAAATTGCAGTGCTTTCATACTTGTATCGGTACTGTATTTCTTTAATTTTTGTTCATGTTCTATTAGCAGCTTCTTAACAAAAGCTAAAGTGAGACGATTATCTGACATTGTTTTTATGGCAGTCACTACGCCATTGTATGAATGCGGCAATGTATTTAATAAATACCAAACTTTTGTCATCTCGTTTACATTATTTCCGCACGCAAATGGTGGTTCGGCATCTAACACAGGTAACGCTCCTTCCTGTTCAATTATGGCATTTAATCGATATTTCCATACTAAATAATTATCACCATTAAAAGGCTTAATATTTCGTTTGGTATGTTTTTCACTAGACATGTTGCTTGTTTAGTTTGTTTTGAATTAAGTGCACACCGCACACCTAGTTTATGTATATTTAGTTATTTATTTATTTTTGTTGTTAATTGTCACACTTAATGCAAGAGTCACTTAGGAGAGGTTATATTCAGCTAACTAGCTTTTTATTTTACATATATCGCTTAGGTTTTATATTCCATGCGTCATTCTGCTTAGTCGGTAGTTTTCTGTTTACAATATCTTATTACATACAATAAGGGTACTGTGTGATGATTAATTTTTGTACATTATTCCAACACTATGGTCAGATAGGTCAGGGTCATACACTGTTGTAGCATAGCATCCTACAAAATTGATCAGTATATTATCGATACAATTTTGCAATCTTGTGTTATCTGTTATTAAATATCGAAAACAATAAGAGGATATAAGATCCTTGAATTTTAAAAAGTTAGTGTCAAATGTTCCAAACATTAAATTAAAATCACCACAGATAATTGTATTATATTTTACGTTACTTATTTTTCTAAGCATACTGTTAAATATTTTCATAAAATTTAAAAAATCCCCGTTTGGTGATCTATAAACGGTTACAATTAATAAATTCAAGGTATCAGAAATAGTGGCAGTCAATTTACAGTGTTTTTCAACAGCAAGATTATTGATATCTAAAAAAGGTTCAAACAGTAAATTTTTGTTACATAAAATCAAAACACCACCACATTGGCACACATTTCTACAAAAGGACGACACTACGTTATACTTTTGAAACTAAATTGGCCACTCTCTTCGCTGTGCATGGTCATTATGCTTCAGTTGTTGCGTTAATTGAATTTTGTAAGCATGGAGACACAGATCTTTAGTGAGTATACGCTGTAGAGAGCTTCTTGAAATTTGCAATTCTTGTCCACGACGCGACGCCGCTGAATTGAGGTTCCTTGATTGTCACCGACACTCTCACGCACTGCTTCGATATTGACATTTGAACGGCTTGTTCTTGGACGACCAGTGCGTTTGGCGTCTCCAATGGATCCAGTCTCCCTGAATTTTTCAATTAATCTCTTCACAGTTGACGAAGTTAAAACACTATTCCGACCATATTTTGTATGAAATTTTCGAACTGCGGCCGCCAAGCTTTCATTATTTTTGAAATATTGATCAATAATGAAGAGACATTGTTCTATCGTGTAACGCTCCATTTTTACTAACCATAAACTGTCAGCTATCGAATTGTTTTTTGTTTAGGATTGCCAACACTTTACTGCACAAATGACACCCTCTATATTCCATAAGCTTGATATTGCACTAACCTGATAATTGCACTAGTAAGGTACTAGTCGTTCCTTACAAGGAGAGACATCCATTGTTCATCCTACAGATCCTACAGATTTATCAAAAACTTCGACAAGCACTATGCGTTCTGAAACCGATGACACCTACAAGCTTGTTACAAGTGAAATATGATAAAACAAAGAAGGTAATGTCTATTAATAAAGATGCTAATGTTAATATTAATAAAAAATAAATAAAATATAATTGATTTAAGATTGTAGTTTTCATTATTACACTAGTGGATTAAAGTAATTTCATTATTCCACTAGTGGATATCGTGGTACTTTATATGCTTCGTAAGTGTAGATAAAACAAATTATAATGTGATTGTGGATAAAAGTTCCGTTTCCGTTCTCAAATGCTAGTCACTTCTTGCGTTTAAGTTTTGATGTTAGCAATGTTATAAGTATATCTATATCGATTTTACCATCAGTTCCAGTTGTATTAACCCTCATGACTTGCTATCGGAAATATAAGATTATAAAATATACCGAGTTATATATACCTACATAAATCTTGTATGACCCTCTCGACGAAAATGGATATCTTTATTTATAAAAGGCCCTTCTTACCAACAGCGAGGAAGCTGTCAAAATTATTCGATACGAGGAGATATCTAAGTGGGTCAGCGCGAGTAGTAGCCAGAAGGTAGCACTTCATCATAAAATGCAATCTGTTGTGATTCTATCGCCATTTCCCGCGAATTTTGTATCCAATTATCTGATTAAACTTTCTGTAAGCTGCGTATTTCCATGTCTCTGTGTATCGTTCATCCAGGGCCGGATTTAGGTACTCAGAGCGTTATCTTGAATTTCATTGGAAACTTTAGCAACTCCTATTCTTGCTGCTCTTTGTATTCTATGTTACTGGTCCCATGTCTTTTTAATTTTAAATATGCAGCTTTTGCCAACTTTCAAATCAGCGGCTACTTCAGCCAGCGAACAATTTTCTTCAATTTTGGCTATTATAGCCCTCGCCCTTTTAGTGGAATAAAATCATAATGAAATTATGACTTTGAGTGATTCGGAGGTATAACCAAATGAAACTTATACCATCTCGTAGAGGGCATTTTAGGGCATAGGAAATGGGAATGTACAACTTTTTTTAGTAGGACTGAACTTTGATAACGGCGCTTAAACGCGACTGATCTCGAAATCAAAAACTACGTTTTTCTTAACATGTACCCTGGTATTAATTCAAGTTTACAAGGTATGATTCTGATTTTTGCAGACTTATACATAAAATATGAGCGCTTCCAATGGCGAGTTCAAAATTTCCAAAATATTTAAAGTTTTCGAAAAAATAAATAAGGAATATGGAATTAAGAAAATCGTGCTTCGAAAACTTCACCCTGCGGCGAGCGATGCGAATTATTGAAAATATCTTTATACATATATCGAGTGAAATGTAGTCAGAATATCAGCAAAGTTTAAAATAAAAATAAGTCGCTATCTTTAACGGTTATAGAAATATGAATTTTCATCCATGAGCCTTGGAATTCGCGCTAAACCCAAATTAAGGGAAACTAACCGCGACGCGACGCCACAGAAATCATATACACGTGCGTTTTGCCACGTTATAAATTACCTATTAATTCAGCTAAATGGGCAGTGCATATTTTCTCTTCTCAGAGAAGTGTATTTTCTGACTTCGTGTGTTTTTAACTTACTATAATCGTTTTTTGTTCTTATAGTGTAATTAGATACACTTCTTTCAATATTTTGTGCCGTTGACTGTTTCTATGGCTGACGTAAGCGTATAATAGATGACGTGACGAGATGACGTGACGAGATGACGTGACGTGACGTGACGTATAATAGATAGCATGGTACTTGTCCAATGATTAAATGAGAAAGCGTTCTCCACTTTCAGTGAACTTGCATTTATTTTTCTGAAACAAATTCTTTCACTCTGTCGAAGGTATGAAGCACTAAGGATAACAGTGGTTTTTGATAGATATGATGATTCGGTCAAATCTTTGGAAAGACGCGAAAGAGGTGATTTCACAGATGTGTATGCGTATGAAGTTTCTGGAAATAGAAAAGTGGTGAAGTTTAGAAATTTTTTGAAATTGTCAGAAAATAAACGATCCCTATTAAAATTTGTGAGTGCTTACCTTCTGGAACATTCAGCTGATCAATTACCAATAGAAGAAACTCTGATCATTGCTGGTGGTTTTGAAAATCCAGAGTTATGTTTTTCTGTTAACAAGCATGGTGTAACCGAATTGAAAGATTTGAAATCGAATCATGATGAGGCTGATACACGACTTATACTCCATATTTTATATGAATATAAACTATTTCACAAAAAAAAAGTGTTGCTGAAGTCAGTAGATGGGTGATTCTCCCAGAAACGTAATATTACAACGCCCATTTTTTTGAACAATTTTTTTAAGAAAAATGTTCATTTTGTAAATTTTTGAGTTTACTATGATATAATGATGTAACTAAAAAGGGTGGCCATAAATGTAATGAAATATTTATGAAAAAAACGGGATTCTGTATAATATACTTTCACGGAGGTGAGAACGGTGGTACGGAAGTGAGTCATTCATTTTGAACCAATAAAAATGGAATAATATTTTTGTTTCACTACATATATTTTATTACTGTTAGGTAAACATTAGTAAAGAAAACTTTAAACATTAAGACAAACATAAAATAAGTAAAACACATGTTCGAAGCTACAAATAAAAATTTATTTAACTTAATTAATGTAAATTGGTAACATTAGGATAATTAAAAAAATGTTGGCCACGTTTAATTAGGGGCTTGTTCGAAACAGACACTATATCGTTATTGGATACTAGGCCACAATCTGTGACGTTTGGAAAAACGAAAAAATTTCCTTCAGATTTTCGAAAGTAGTTTACAATGTATTCGTTTTCATTTTCAATAAATGTCACTACTGCTATATAATGATGATATTGTTTTTTTCCGCAAATTTTTACCAATACATAGTCGCCTACTTTTGGGGAAGCCATATTAACGGATTTTATAAGTGGTAAGTTGTCGGAACTAAATGAGTCATTTTGTCACATGAGTCACATAAACATCTGTATATCTTAGACTTTTGGGCATATCTATTATTTAGTTAAGGTATTAATTACAAACTAAACGTCAAACAAGTAAAAAGTGAATGATATAAAAAAGGATACTTTCTTTGTCGACATCTTCAATTTCTTAGTACGAACTAGATGGATCCCCACTTTCTTTGTCATACAAGATGTATCCCAAGTTATAATGAATGCATACCCTATTTGCACAATCATTGCAAGTGAGTTGTCTGAAACGAATTATACGCGATTCCGTCTTTGTCCAAATAGCTTCATGGACCTTCATTGTACCTTTAAACAAAGATAATGTTTTTGGAAGTCTGGTATCGAATTCTAAAATTTTTGACTCATTAATTGGTATAATTTTGATGCCTTCTAAAACTTTAAGCTTGTCTAATAACGTCTCATAGTTTGGTATGTCTTCTCCTCTAGCTACAATACTAGTTCTATTATCGGCAGTTCTCTTAATACATCCGCCGATGCCATCTGGGGCTCCTTTGCCATGGTGACTTTCAAAATAATGCCATCTTACTGAGTTGGCGTTTAATATGTCAGCAAGCACCAAGATAAAATAAAACATTTTTTTGTTTTTGTACTGGGTGCTTGGCCCATCACTTAAGAAGTGCATCTCGTTAAGGGTCGAAAATTTACTTTTGATCTCTTCAAAAATTGGTAACAAATGAGCACAGATGGCCGATGGGTCATGCCTTAGAGACTTAGAGAGAGAACAATAGGATGTAGTCACTAATTCATCTACAGGTGATAGTTTTTGGTAAGTAACGACGGTATGTAAAGTTATTTGTGGCTTTGATCCACCAAAATGAGCGGACTGTTTTTCTTCTGAATATTTACAGAGGTAGTTCTCAGAAAAGTCTATATGTATTAATACATCTTGATCAGAAAGGTTTCGTTTAATCTCCTTTATTTGGTTATATTGGTGGATCATGTTAAAATGATGACTTAAAAATTTTGGTAAATTATTATTAAACTCTAAAACGAGTTGTTGTTTAGTACAGCAAATTATTTCTTTAACTTTTTTAATACACAGTTTTTGTTTGCCCTTTATATACAGCTGTTCTTTTTTTGTTACCCATTTCGTACTTTGTTTATTTCGTTTTCGTACTTTGCAATTCCATCAAGATCATAATCCAAAACAACAATTTCTTTATCTCTGCAATTAGAGCATTCTCTTTTTAAACAAATTTCTTTAGCTTTTGTTTCAGGGCAGCAAGTAATGTTTTTAATAACTTCTTCGGTACTATTTTCCTTTATGATGTTGTAAAACTTTAATTTGGTTCTAATATATTGAAAGTTTACATGTGTTTCACACAAACAGGTTTCTCTGTTTCTTGCATTTAAAGGAACCACCCAGAAATGCCTTAGTTTACAAAAAAAAGCATAGCTGACTTTCTTCTCTTGATGTCAATTGCAAAATTTGGCATATAAATCTTTTAAAAAATAGTTTAAATATCACTTCTGCTTTTTTATTTTTCTGCAAGTAATCGTTTCTTTTTTTCTAGGACAAATCCTACTAGAGTCATCATTTTCGTAAAAGTTTATGATTTCTTTTCTAATTTCTGTTTTAATGGGATTAGCGCTTCTTGTACTTTTATGATGATGCAGCCTTGAAAAGGCTAGACTCTCCTGAAATTTGTACTTCTTTATAATATTTCCTGAAATAGTTGCCACTAATTTTCTTTTCTCTTCTCTATTAGGTTCTTTTAAAAAATTTTCTTTAATTTGAGTAGTTAATAGTTCTTCAAAGAGTAGTTCTTTCTGAACCAATGGTGTCACGGTTTGACTTTTAATCATGTTTTTTACTTTCGTCTTAGGCGAATCCTGTTTTTGTTCTTTATTTCGATAATATTTTTTCTTGTACTTCTCTTTCAAGCTTTTTTCCGTTTTAAGTTTTTCTTTCAAATTTCTAATTTGCAATTTTAACATCTCTCTATTTTTTCTAGACCTTTTCTTGCCAGCTGATGATCTTCGTGAAGATCGATTTTCGTTTGTAGTGACTGGAGTATCCGGATTATTTGGAACTGGGGAAGATGGTGGCGTTTCCAGATTACCTATTTGTTATACAGTAATCTTACCTCTGTTCCCCCACCTCCGTGAAAGCTTCTCACCTCCGTTACCGTAAATTGGTAATGGACGTGAGGATTTTATAGATTTTTTTGAGATAAATAGCTCATTTTTCAATTTAAATTTATTATAATTTATATAAGCTTCGTCACCTAATCATACATTTAATAAAAGCATTAACATATTTTTAATGTTCTAAAAAAATCTTGCAAGTGTGGTAACAGCAATGAGAAAATTGACTTACCTCTTATCAAAACTACCACGTAAGCACCAAACAATTTCAACAAGCAAAGAAACACATCTGCTTTCAACCACAGACGTGACGAGACTGATCTAGAACAATGTCTCCCCACCCAAATACGGTTTTCCACTACTCTTTTTAAGCTTCCAGATAAATTATCGTATCTGATCACGGAGGTGAGATTCTATCTCAGGGACAATAGTTCATATTAAGAATTAAAACGAAATTTAATTCAGAAAATTATAAAATTGTAATTCCCAAAAGATTTTTGCGTATTTTTAAGCCTTAGTAATATTTTTGGTGAAATAAAAACTTATTTACATAAACATATTTAAGCTTAAAGCATAGAACTTTTGCCTGGGGACATGACACGGAGGCGAGAATTTGGACTTTGGAACACAAAAATTGAAAATGTAATTTTTTTATTCTATTAACAAAAGCTTTAGGAATTTTATGTATTATTATCACTAATAAATATTAGAATTTTTAACAAAATATATTTAAAAACCGCAAATGACTGCGGCGATAACTAAAACTTTAGGTGCATATATCAACTGCGTATATGGATATCTAGTCATATACCTATTATGCCTTTACTTGACCCTGTTAACTTTGGTTGGACTAGGAATAATCGAATTCTACAGCCTGTTTTGATGACCGCTGATCCCATACCAACGGATATAAGGCAACTAATGAACATCTTCTGCAAAGATAAATTATGTCAAGACACATTTATTATCTTGACATAATTTATCTTTCATATGCTTGAAAGAGGGCTTAAAATGCTGTAGCAATTGTTCCTGTAAAAATTGTCAGAACAATGTTCCTGATTTATATTTATACGTAGACGACGAAGAGGAAAACATTTAAATTAAATTACGCTTTAAATGCTCTATATTAAATATAAATTAAATATAAATTTATAAATTAAATATAAAAAAAAAGTTGTACATTTCCATTTCCTATGCCCTAAAATGCCCTCTACGAGATGGTATAAGTTTCATTTGGTTAGACCTCGGAATCACCTTACCTCAGAAAACAGTGTATTAACAGTGAACAGTGTATTAACAATGAAAACTATTAATAAGACATAATTTTCAGAATAAAATTATTTTGACGTATAAATTGACTAATTATTATAAGACGACTATGATTCAAAGTCACAACAAAGTAGAAAAATATGCCGTGCAGCTTTGGGAGGCGGCGACTGTACGTATATGATACGTATATAAAGTTCTGGCACATTTCTAGATATTTTCATCGAAAATTTATTCATTATGTCGGACATATCTATAAAAAAATCCTGGTTCCGAAATAGTGTGGAGTGATTCATACATAATATCACACCACCGTCACAATTGAACGGTCTGCCTATTTGCAATGGATCACAGAATTTCTTAGTGTGCAAATTTGTATACACTCTATAGAAATGGTGTGCCGAACTCCTTAGTAACCGGGTCTACCTCTAGGTGCGCCGCTATCTCCCGCATTTTTTCGCCGTATTACTTACCACGCAAACACTGTATCTAACTCTTTGCTACACAGAAAAGTAATTTTGTTAAAATGTATATTAAATACAACACCAAATTTGTTCTTAAACTAAGCACACCTAACACTAAATAAATTTGTTGATGTCAACGCACAAAAGCTCCATAAACAACCATAAAGTATTCCGTAAGTATCATATTATGCAAGTTTGTGCTATAACTGCGAGTGCTGTAAGTGCGAGTTAACCCTGTTAACCTGTCTTGACCCTGTTAACTTTGGTTGGACTAGGAATAATCGAATTCTACAGCCTGTTTTGATGACCGCTGATCCCATACCAACGGATATAAGGCAACTAATGAACATCTTCTGCAAAGATAAATTATGTCAACATACATTTATTATCTTGACATAATTTATCTTTCATATGCTTGAAAGAGGGCTTAAAATGCTGTAGCAATTGTTCCTGGAAAAATTGTCAGAACAATGTTCCTGATTTATATTTATACGTAGACGACGAAGAGGAAAACATTTAAATTAAATTACGATTTAAATACTCTATGTTAAATATAAATTAAATATAAATTTTATAAATTTTTTATTATATTTCTAGATGTACCTAACGCTTAATATAACGCAGCTCATTTTCACACTGGTAGGCTAGCCGCTCACAGCATTAGCGCGCATTCCAAGGCTCTTGGATAAATATTCATATTTCCATAACCGCTAAAGTTAGCGACTAAATTTTTTAAGAAAACTTTGTTGATGTTCTGACTACATTTGACTCGATGTATGTATAGAGATATTTTCAATAATTCACATAGCTCGCCGCAGGGTGAGGTTTTCGATGCACGATTTTCTTAATTCTATATTCCTTATTTATTTTTTCGAAAACTTAAAATATTTTGGAAATTTTGAGCTCGCCATTAGAAGCGCTCATTTTTTATATATGTCTGCAAAAATCAGAATCATACCTTGTAAACTTGAATTAATACGAGGGTAGATGTTAAGAAAAACGTAGTTTTTGAATTCGAGATCACTCGCGTTTAAGCGCCGTTTTCAAAGTTCAGTCCTACTAAAAAAAAGTTGTACATTTCCATTTCCTATGCCCTAAAATGCCCTCTACGAGATGGTATAAGTTTCATTTGGTTAGACCTCGGAATCACCTTACCTCAGAAAACAGCGAGTTAGAGGAGCGATTTTACTCCACTATTTGCACATCATTTAAATGTCTTGGCATTTTCTATTAATATTCTGAAGTTAATTTATTAATAAGACATAATTTTCAGAATAAAATTATTTTGACGTATAAATTGACTAATTATTATGATACGACTATGATTCAAAGTCACAACAAAGTAGAAAAATATGCCGTGCAGCTTTGGGAGGCGGCGACTGTACGTATATGATACGTATATAAAGTTCTGGCACATTTGCTAGATATTTTCATCGAATATTTATTCATTATGTCGGACATATCTATAAAAAAATCCTGGTTCCGAAATAGTGTGGAGTGATTCATACATAATATCACACCACCGTCACAATTGAACGGTCTGCCTATTTGCAATGGATCACAGAATTTCTTAGTGTGCAAATTTGTATACACTCTTTAGAAATGGTGGGCGTTTTTTCGCCGTATTACTTACCACGCAAACACTGTATCTAACTCTTTGCTACACAGAAAAGTAATTTTGTTAAAATGTATATTAAATACAACACCAAATTTGTTCTTAAACTAAGCACACCTAACACTAAATAAATTTGTTGATGTCAACGCACAAGAGCTCCATAAACAACCATAAAGTATTCCGTAAGTATCATATTATGCAAGTTTCTGCTATAACTGCGAGTGCTGTAAGTGCGAGTGCGACGGGAAACGAGCGAAAAGTGAGATGCCGTGAGCATCGACAGAACACGCGGCCGCAAGAATTAACTAATAACTTCCTTATTTATTAAGTATTTTTGAAAATAAACACACCTACGTTATCTAGATATTCCGGACTAAAACTTTTATTCTTGGTGTTTTTTCGATATTTTAAGTCGTTTAAATACAATCGCAGTGTAAAACACTTTTCATTTTAATACAAATTAAAATATCAGGCGCTTACGAGATACAAGTACATTAGTAAATTTATATCCGGTTTAATCAATGTAAATTTCCATTAGATTAACACTTGTAAT
This sequence comes from Tetropium fuscum, assembly GCA_964058915.1. Taxonomy (NCBI): domain Eukaryota; kingdom Metazoa; phylum Arthropoda; class Insecta; order Coleoptera; family Cerambycidae; genus Tetropium; species Tetropium fuscum. The sequence continues at coordinate 29,562 of CAXKVY010002047.1, read as the reverse complement.
TTTTTTATTGTCAATCGGATTTTGAATTTTCAAAAATTAGTAGATATGAGGCGAAAAGATCTTTTTTAGCGAATTTTTCAGTTTTCACCTTCTGGGGGTGGTTTGCACCCCGATATCGCCAGACGAATTTCGGGGGTGAATACAGATATCAATTAACACTAAATGACGCATTCAGTACATTTTTACCTTCAATGTCGAACGAAATTGTTTTCTAGAATAGCTTTCGGCATTATGCGTCTCTACTACAAGAAGTAGCAGAACAACAAGAATTATGCAAATGGCAACTGAACAGCGAGAAGATTTTATTGAAGAATGGATACTATTTAGAATGAGTAATAATTCTTTTACTAATTCTAAACTGTTAGTTCTAAAAGAACTTTAATAATTTAAAAATACAACTGCCTATAAGAAAGTGGGATTTGACGTTTTCCAGTTTCGAAAACTTTTTCAAATAACACAACTAACCTAAATATCTGTGATTCCTTGATAGCGTATTAATCAACCCTTGTTTACTCAATTTTGCCATAACTGTATCATTTTTATATCTCTTTCGATTTCCGAGTTCCTCAGAGGTATTTATCAAAATGCCAAATATCACGGTGATGAGGCTACCACAGAAGATGATACTAATAAATCGAAAATATTGCAGACGAAAATGAGATGGACGCCAGAGCAAAAGAGCGTAACAACTTACTTTAAAAACAATATAAAAATGAAGGAATACACCCACCAAGTTAGAAATAGAAGAATTCCGAAAGCAGTATCCCATTATGGGAAACAAAGAGTGGAAGAAAATTAAAGCTTTTATTTTTAATGAATATAACAAAACTAAATAATAACTTGAGTTCGGAATATTTTACACCCCTCTAATTTTTATTATTAGGATATAACATTTTACTGTGCTACTACATATAACTGTGCTTTATTAAAATAATAAATTACTTTTATTTTATAATAATTGCATTAATTGAAAATATGTGCACCATTTTTAAAAGCCGACCTCAGAATACTAGTAGCTTTCTTGCACTGATTCCAACCGCTGTCGACAGATTTATCAATCATGGTAAAAAAAATCTGGTAGATTATCTCTATTTACTATTATTATTTGCTCTTATATTAGAGTAGTCTAATTTTCTTGATGATATACAGTGTATCCCCAAATTGACCGCAAAAGAAAGTATAATTTTTGAATAAGGAATTCCTTATAAAAATACCTGCTTGTTTTAAAACTCCCAAAATTATATCAAAATGAACTGCACACCTAGTATATTTTATATGTATGTATTCCGTACATGTTTTATATGTAGGTACTCATGATATTAACCATTCAGCATTCAATTAATATAAAAAACTAAGTATCTACCTCTATTTTTATTAATACAGATATACATTCGTTGGTTATGGCTTTCGCGGCCGCAATTCATTATATGATGGTGTCTCGGGTATCGCCACGTTAAAATAACGTAGGTCGTCGGCAACGTGCAACAATTCTGTTGACAATGTTAACATGCAAGTATAAAATTTATTTTCTAAATTATTATTATAACACTGGATTACAAAAGTTTGTATTTTAATGTTATCATTCTTATATTAACTATAATCACATTTTGACAAAACGGTAATATTTTTGTCATTTGTCAACAAAGAACACTGATTTATTTTATTGATTCCTAGTATTTGTATTAAAAGTTGGTATTATTTTAGATTTTCATAACACCTCTAACAACTCTTCCTAATATTTTTCATTCAAAAAAACAGTTTCATTGTTCGTAAATACTCATTATAGTTAATTCAAATATATCTGTTTATACACACAAATAATGTGAGATTCGTAGAGTAGGCAACATTGCATGATCTCGTTTTCCATAGTACTACCAATATATATCGTGTGTATATTAAAAGGGATCTCGTATTCTTATTATTTGGAAGGACCTCATATTGTTCGATTTTATAGCAAACATAAAATTCGTAATTTTTAGAAAAAAATCATATCTATTACCATTTTTTGAAAATTATATCATTAAAACCCAGTTTGCCTGTTGTGCATATTTTTATCTCTATTAATAGATGTGGATCTCGAATTGTAGCTGAAGTACATGGATCTCGGTTTCCTTATTTCGGTATATATATATATATATATATATATATATATATATATATATATATATATATATATATATATATATATATATATATATATATATATATATATATATACAGGGTGAGTCAGTTTTTTGTAGACAAACTTTAACCGGGGATAGAACGCACGTTTTTAAAAAGAAAAGTGTCTATAAAGATATGGCCGATCTAGCTTCCTAAGGAAGATACAGGGTGTTAAAATTTAATTTTTTTTTACATTAATGTGTAATATTTTCTGAACGGAATGATATATTCACTAAATATTTTACACATATCTTAACCTGCATAGGATGAACATGTTGTACTGTTCCTGTCGAAAATACTATAGTGGATGTTACTTTTTTCGGGTACTTCGACTATTCTGCATAATAGAACTTTTTTTTCGTACGCCACTGACATTATCTGATACATATTTCTAAAATAACGGCCCCTTAGTAACAATTTTGATCTCTTGTAATTTTGCTCTAACTATGACAGTTTTCGAGATATTGGCCGTTGTTTCTCTGACAGTGTAATGTCGTTATTATAATTTTTTTTTCTCGAATTTTCTTTATGACTTATAAACGAACGCTTAGATTTTTTCATGTTTGGGGAATAATGCCTATTAATTAAGGCGCATAAAACAAGCGGTAAGAATGTTCAAAAACTTGCACAGTGGCGGGGTGGAAGGGGTGCTCCACCCCTTTCGTAAACAGAACTTCTACGCCAAAGACTATTTAAAAAAACTGTTATTTTCATTATCTACATACAGTTTAACAAAAATAATGTCCCTTCTTCTGTTTCGAAATTCCTATGCGTTTCCTAGTTATTTTGATTTTTAGTGTTTGATGTGGTACTAAATTAAGTAATTTATTTATTAGCAATAATAATTATCGGCTAAATATTTAATTCTTTCAACGAAACCTACCTAAATATGGTTTGTTAAGGATTCTAAAAAGCCGAAATCTCTTTATCTCTTTCCAAGTAATTACAATTACAAAAAAAAACATTAGATGAACATTGATGTTAATGTTTATGGAGATATAAACATTTTTGAATTTATAGCAATATTTAATTAACAATAATAATTGTGGTATAAATAACAATTGTTAGCAATAATGATTTATAAATAACAATTACAAGAATTAATAACAATAACACTAGTACCTACATACATAAAATTAGATACTTTGTTCAAAATGTAAACCGTTCTTCTCAATACACATTTCACTGCGACGTATCATAGAACGTCTTAAGTTAACTAAATGATGCACCCTTATTTCATTGCAAGCATCTCTAATGCGATTTTGAGGTTCCTCAAGTGTATTAACCGGAGTGGTATACACTATTTCCTTAATGAATCCCCACACAAAAAAGTCAAGTCGTGTTAAATCGGGGGATCTGGGAGGCCACGCCACTGGACCTCCACGAACTATCCACCTCCCTGGATAGTTATTGTTTAGCCAATTTCTTACATTTCTGCCATAATGGGCCGGGCACCCATCAAGTTGAATCCAAGACTGTCTTCTTAAATTCAAAGGAATGACTTCCCATATATTACCATGGTGTTCTTCTAAAAATTGTAGGAAATTTTCTCAATTTACACGTTGTGGCAAGAAATAAGGTCCAAACACGTGGTTGCCGTAAATTCCAATCCAGACATTTGTACTAAATTCATGTTGAAAACTTCGTGGTCGAATGGCATGTGGGTTTTCATGTGCCCATACATGCAGATTGTGAAAATTTACTATACCACGACGAGTAAAACAAGATTCATCAGTCCACAGTATATTGGATAAGAAATCCCTATTATTTTGAATGGAGTTAAGAACCCACCTACAATAAGTAAGTCTTCGTTCAGCGTCACCTGGACATAAACCTTGAACAGGTTGAAAATGATATGGGCGTCTGTGATCCCGTTTTAAAACCCGGGAAATTTTACTTTGGGAAATACCAAGAGCAATAGCAGCACGTCGAGTACTTGTCGTTGGGTTCCTATTAAATTCCCGCAATATACGGTCTCTATCTCGTCCACGGTTGTTCTGTCGGCCCCCGGGTACATTTTTCAAACCCTCGTTAACAAATCGACGGTGGATACTCACAAAAACGGAATGATGAGGTTGTCGTCTATTTTGAAATCTTCTTCGATACTCCCTAGCTGCGTATCTTGAATTCCCATTTGCGAACCCATAAATAAAATGAATGTCGGCTTGTTCGCTATTTGTAAATGTAAACGGCATGTTACACTAATTAAAATCTGGCAAATCACATAAAATAACTTTTTAATCTTAAAAATAATAATTAATGACAGAGAAAATATTCAAGATGAAGCAAAATTGTTTGTAGATAAACTTGTAATACGTCAAACTGTCGTTTCAAAATATGACATAATGCTTACTTGTTTTCCAAGGAGTATAATATTTTGTTGCAATTATTACGTACAGTTACAAATACGCTAGTTTTGAATGGAAATTATTTAGCAAACAACAACAAAAATTGAAACAGAAATTGGTACATGCACAAGTTTAATAAAATTTAAAGGAAATTTTTAAGACTTTTGGCAACTGCACAATAATCTATTGTATTGTAAGTACATTTGTAATTTAACAGATTTCAACATATAAAAGTATTGTATTTGAGTAAGGCTTGATATAACAAATATTTATTTTGACTACATTGGAAAAAGATAAAGAATAAGAGATTTCGGCTTTTTAGAATCCTTAACACACCATATTTAGGTAGGTTTCGTTGAAAGAATTAAATATTTAGCCGATAATTATTATTGCTAATAAATAAATTACTTAATTTAGTACCACATCAAACACTAAAAATCAAAATAACTAGGAACCGCACAGGAATTTCGAAACAGAAGAAGGGACATTATTTTTGTTAAACTGTATGTAGATAATGAAAATAACAGTTTTTTTTTATAGTCTTTGGCGTAGATGTTCTGTTTACGAAAGGGGTGGAGCACCCCTTCCACCCCGCCACTGTGCAAGTTTTTGAACATTCTTACCGCTTGTTTTATGCGCCTTAATTAATAGGCATTATCCCCCAAACATGAAAAAATCTAAGCATTCGTTTATAAGTCATAAAGAAAATTCGAGAAAAAAAATATAATAACGACATTACACTGTCAGAGAAACAACGGCCAATATCTCGAAAACTGTCATAGTTAGAGCAAAATTACAAGAGATCAAAATTGTTACTAAGGGGCCGTTATTTTAGAAATATGTATCAGATAATGTCAGTGGCGTACGAAAAAAAAATTCCATTATGCAGAGTACCCGAAAAAAGTAACATCCACTATAGTATTTTCGACAGGAACAATACAACATGTTGATCCTATGCAGGTTAAGATATGTGTAAAATATTTAGTGAATATATCATACCGTTCAGAAAATATTACACATTAATGTAAAAAAAAATGAAACTTTAACACCTTGTATCTTCCTTAGGAAGCTAGATCGGCCATATATTTATAGGCACTTTTCTTTTTAAAAACGTGCGTTCTATCCCCTGTTAAAGATTGTCTACAAAAAACTGACTCACCCTGTATATATATATATATATATATATATATATATATATATATATATATATATATATATATATATATATATATATATATATATATATATATATATATATATATATATATATATATATATATATATATATATATATATATATATATATATATATATATATATATATATATATATATATATATATATATATATATATATATATATATATATATATATATATATATATATATATATATATATATATATACATATATATATATATATATATCTATACATATATATATATATATATATATATATATATATATATATATATATATATATATATATATATATATATATATCTATACATATATATATATATATATATATATATATATATATATATATATATATATATATATATATATATATATATATATATATATATATATATATATATATATATATATATATATATATATATATATATATATATATATATATATATATATATATATATATATATATATATATATATATATATATATATATATATATAAAACCCAGTTTGCCCGTTGTGCATATTTTTATCTCTATTAATAGATGTGGATCTGTAGCTGAAGTACATGGATCTCGGTTTCCTCATTTCGGTATATATATATATATATATATATATATATATATATATATATATATATATATATATATATATATATATATATATATATATATATTAGCTTTGAAATTCTTTGCTATTCATATTTGTTTTGTAAAAAGTAATCTTGGGTTTGTAGCATTTCATTACATAGAGAAATAAGCAAATATTTCCTTATTTCTCTATGTAATGAAATCCTACAAACCCAAGATTACTTTTCACAAAATATATATATATATATATATATATATATATATATATATATATATATATATATATATATATATATATATATATATATATATATATATATATATATATATGTAGACGTAGTAAAAATCGGTACTGATTTGAAACATTGCAGCTGCGTCGGCGCTGCGAGTGCTGATTCGCGGAACTAGTCTATGTTCCTACCCGACGCGCCATGCATGACGCATGAGGTTATCACTGCAATTGTAATCAGTGGCGTAGTGCCAAGTTAATGATAAATTAAGATGTTTTAATTCTAATATAAAAATATGTTTCGTTTGCATACAATAGAAACGTAATTCGCTTAACGTGCGGATTTTCTGGGGTCTCTCTTTTGTGGGGGTCCCGGCCATCTGCTCAGCCTACCCCTTTTAAATCCGTCACTGTGGTCATCGAACGATCTATGCATATGATGTTAGTAGGCTATTTATATTTGATTAGAAAATATAAGAAATTATCATTTATATTTCGCCAAAGTCTTAGATATCCTCTTTCTTCAGAATTAATTATTTACTTAAACTGAATATTGTAAAGACATAAATAATAGGTACAGTAATGTCTGTTAAAATCTAAGAATGTTTTGTAATATCCTTTATTTTTTCAGGTAAGCTGCCTTGATTTGGTAGATGGAGAGAGAACAAGAACTTCTCACAAAAATATTTAGACAGAAAATATTAGTTAAAGGTAAAAATAAATGATATATTTATAACTAATTTTCAAATCCACTTTCGGTTTTTTTGTTACCTGTGTATGCTATCCCTAATTCAAGTTATACCCCAGTCAAAATAAACGTAGGTACAAGTTTCAAATACCTTGCTACAAATAATATATGAAAAATCTCCACCGATCTGATGTTTGCTAAAAAATGATGCAAGGTCAAAGGTGAAAAATATCTTTGCATTTTTCTCGTAAACCGTAAGTGGTAGCGTAAAAATAGATCAGACAATAATAATTGTAGGTCATACAATATAATTGTCTAAAAAAAATGTTCTTATACTATTTTCATATCCATCCCTGATATATGCCGATTCCAAAAGTTGAAAAACTCTTCTACATAAAGAAAGAATCCATTACGAGAATACTCGTTAAGTGCTATACCAACAAGGTACCATGTACCTTCAGTTTTTGATATTGCTGCTCTAGGGCTTCATCAGCGCCAAGTGCACAAAATGGCACTGAACAATTTTTAATTTCTTCAACAATATTTCCAGTCCAGTCGTGTCTTTTGTCCAGAAACGGAATACTATTATTGTATCAAAGAGTGTTGTCAGCGTTTCTTTTTCATCTATATAGGTATAATGACACAAGCAAACGCTCTCCTGCATTGGCGACGTCGCGTCGTCAGGATTAGCTGTAAGGTTTTTGAATATCTCGATGACCTCGCTTAGGGATCCCCTTTTCCCAAGAACTGTAAGGAACTTCAAATTCCCTTGCTAAAAGAGAGCCGAGGTTGTGTCATAGCCGCTGAAGGCATGAACCAAGAGGATATATTTCTCAATGCGGCTACCATCCTTCAGACTGTGTGTAAAATGCATTTGCTAAGAGATATTTCCTTTTGCCGGCTTCTGGAAGTATATGTTTTGATGAGATGAACCCAGTGCTGTTAGTAAGTATGACAAGAAGGTCAACATCTCCAACAATAATTACCGAAGGGTATGCGGACGATACTTCTCCAGCGTTATAAGTGTGTCTGCATCTTCCGTAGCCTGTTTAACAATGAAGTTAGCTTCTTCAAATTCATTTTTCAGCATGGCGATAAAGCGCCGTTTGTTTTCATATGCAGCATAAATAAATAAATAAAGTTCCACCTAAAAATGTATAGAACATTTCCTCTCCTTTAATTTAGTAACGTATATTTTTTGCACTAGGAGGTACCGGAAGCAAGATATTTTGAAAATCCTGTTTTGGGTGCCATCTTGGCAATATGGCGGAGCGAGCGGCAAAGGTATGATGGGGCAAATCTAGTATGTTAAGTAGGACAATAAAAACTAACGATTCCCAAAAAACAAAAGTTCCTCATTTATTCGTACCAAAGCTCCTTTTTTCGACGTACCTACTGGGCTATATGTCGAATTTATGTTCATGAGCAGACTTCTAACAGGCCAGGCAATTTTATTTTTGACTGATTAATTCCTCACAGGTAAAACTCAGCGGAAATGGATTGGGGGAGTAGAGAGTAGTTATTCTGTCATAAACCGAACAGCTGACCTCGTGCGGGGGCTGAACGGTAGGGGTGAAAAGTGTTTTTTCGCAATTCCCGGCAAAAGTAATGGATTCAGAGAAAAAAAATCAATGAGAAAGTTGTAGGTAATACAAAAATGTACAACTTTTGTTTGAAAATTTTTCTCACATAACCTCAAAATCTTTGCGTAAAATTTAAAAAATATATTTTTGATTTTTTATTTTTCATTTCACGAAAAATAAAGTTATCAGTATGAAATTCGGACTAATCATACTGTTTTGTATGACGAATAAATAGATTTTTTTTTATTTGCGATAACTTAATTAATTTTTCAGAAATTAACGTTTTTCGAAAAAAAAAGCGTTTTTTCAAGTCGGTCAAGAACTTCCTAGATTTTATTTTAGATCGCTCATTTTTTTAAATCTCTTCGTAATTACACTAACTTTTCAAAAAGAAAATAAAAATATAGTACTTCTAGCAAAAAAATTGTTAAAAACGCAAAAAACTGAAAAATTGTCATTTTTTCGTTTTTATCCCTATACAATGAAATTAATATACGTTTTATAATGAAGTAAGGTTGAAATACTATTATTATATAATATTAATTGTGCTTAAAATTATGTAAATATTTCATAAAACCAAATATAGCCAAAAAGTATAAAAAAACGTTTATTTTATAAAAAGTACTATACTCGTACAATAAACTTGAAAAAAGTACATAAAAATGCTAATTTAGTTTTGCTCTTTTTGCTGCGATTCTTCTGGGTTATATTTTTCTTCTTCTTCTTCTTCTACTTCTCTTTCATCTTCTTCGCATTCATTTAAATTTGTATTATCTTCCTCGACAACCAGCTCAGAAAGAATACCGTTTGGACCTTCTACATCTATTTGTTGAGCTTCAATATTACAGCAAACATTAGAATCGCTACATGTTTTACACAGATCCGTACATTTAAGACCGTGTTTCCGGCAGCTGCAGCGTAATGTATTACATCCCTTTGAGCAGGTACAAAAATTTTTTTGTAGTAAACTATCCGGAAAAAGTTGATCTTCCGTATAGTTTGGAATGAGAATACCTTCGCTGCACGTCTTCCAACCCCAATCCGTTGAATCTTTTGGATTTCCGAGCCATGTGTGGAGCTGATGGTATGCACGAAAAATGTGCTGCTTTGCAGCTCCTATGGTGGGTGATAACTCTTCTAACTTGAATGTTGATTTTATCGACGCAGTTTGATACATATCAAACCTTCATTCATTTAACGACAAATTCGATTTTTTGCTGTACAGGGTAAGTCTCTTAAGATTGACACCCTCCCTTATCTCACTTATCCTTTGCCGATTTAACTCATTCAAAAAAGGAGTGGACGCGGTTTTTGATGAATTTTTATAATCTGAGCACGGATATTAAAAATCTTGTAAGATATACAGGGTGGAAAATACAACATGATTTTTTTAAATAGAACGCCCCGTATATGTTTATACCAAAATAATGTCCTTAATTTTCTGAATAAAAAATATCTAATTGTTATATAATCACTCCACCTGTTCGTGAGATATTACTAAAAACTTATCACATTACGGGTGTCAATTATAAAACAAAAAACATCAAGATACCTCTGGAAACAATGCCATTTATTGAGATAATAAATAAATAATATATAGGTGACAATAACAGTAATAACAATAGACAATAACGAGTATGTATGTATGTATGTATGTATGTATATGGGTCGGAGTGTAGTGGAAGGTAGTGTTACCCTCCCATTCCACCACAGCACTTAGACCTCATTAGGCCTTTTGTGCATTCCTCCTTTTTACTTGAGTACTTTTCTTCAAACCATCCTATTTATTACGGGTGGCCTGGTGGCAAAGTCTCTACAATTTGTATGTATGATAGTATGGTTCTGAGTTACCGAGATTAATTACTCTGGTCCTCATTACCATTTATCTGGGACCACGCGTCCGCGGCAGATGTGTTGAGTGTTCCCAGGTCTCGGGCAGACGCCACAGTCCGGGCCCGAGCCTGCCTAGGTCACCCATCCAAGTGCCACCAACCCCCGCCCAGCATAAGTTTGAAGATCTTACCGGTCATGTCTAAGCGGCTAGGCAGTCCCATTCAGTCACCTTAGTCGCCTCTTACAACTGGTAGGAGGTACCCTGGGTCTATTCTACAATTGTGGCCCTGAACCCAGAGGGGGAAGACAATAACGAGTAATAACAATAAACAACATAAGCCTAATAAAAACAAATAAAAGTCAATATTAATACAGTAACACAATAGAGTAACACAATTTTATTTATTTACACGTAACGTAATTAAGTATTTTCCACGTAACCACCACCATTCTGAATACACATTTGGCATCGCTTTATAAAATTGCTTCTCACCCTTTGAAATATATCACCATTTTGGTTTAATTCCTCAATTTTTACACATATGCATTCTTTTAACTCATTCATATTATTAAAATCCCCAGTTTCGTATATATCTCGTTTTATCGTACCGCAGAGAAAAAAATCCATAGGTGTTAAGTCCGGACTTTTAGCGGGCCAATGTATAACACCGTGCTTTCCTATCCAAATAGGATATTTTCTGTTTAGGTATTCGGTGACGTTCCTTGCAGAGTGTCGTGGTGCTCCATCCTGCTGCCAAATAACAGATCTGTTGTCCACTAAATTAATATTATCTAAATAATTTTCAACTGGGTGTTGAAGAATATCCACGTAACGTTGTGCATTTAAGGGCCCATTTATAAATACAGGACCTACAATAGCATCCTTGTGGATGCCACACCACACGTTTACAGTTTGGTATCCTTTTTTTAAATTTTTTTTACAATATGTGGATTTTCCGCTGCCCAGTAATGTCCATTTTTTCTGTAAAAAATTCCCGCAGTACAAAAACTGCTTTCGTCAGTCCAAAAGACATGACTTAGACAACAACCTTCAAGACAGGTTAACCTTCTGCAGAAACATACTTGATAGAATAGAGGAAGATGATGAGTTATCATCTTCCTCTATTCTATCAAGTATGTTTCTGCAGAAGGTTAACCTGTCTTGAAGGTTGTTGTCGTCTAAATATTGAACGGGCAAAATACTATATGGTTTAAAATTATGGCGATGTAATATTTTTGATAAAAATATTGCATCACTTCTTTGTGATATATCCAATTCTATTGCTGCGGCATAGGATGATTTGGATGGATTTTCAGCAAAATATAATAACGCGTTGAGTTCTGTGTCTTCTCCTGTTTTTGTTCTTCGCCTTTCCCTTTTCTTGTCCCTCAGAGATTCGGTATTCCTAAACTTTGCATAAATGTGTTTAAAACTATTTTTGGAAGGAGGTAGCCTTTCTCGAAATAACCTAACATACTCCCTCCGAGCAAGAGACTTATTCTTGTTGCACTGAATATAAATTTCAAGTAACTCTTTTCGCTCTTCCAATGAATATACCATTTTCAAAATAACTTGCTTCTTTACGAACACTAAGTATTTTTTACGCTAATATCTAAGAGAGTGAATTACTATCTCACAAAAAACTGGATGACATCTGTCAACAAATAAACAATGCAAATATGCATTGTTTCCAGAGTATCTTAATGTTCTTATTTTATAATTGACGCCCGTAATGTGATAAGTTTTTAGTAATATCTCACGAACAGGTAGAGTGATTATATAACAATTACACATTTTTGGATTCAGAAAATTAGGGACATTATTTTGGTCCGAAAATATACGGGGTGTTTTATTTAAAAAAAATCATGTTTTATTTTCCACCCTGTACCTATATTTTACGAGATTTTTAATATCTGTTCTCAGATTATAAAAATTCATCAATAACCGTGTTTACTCCCTTTTTAAATTAGTTAAATCGGCAAAGGATAAGTGAGATAAGGGGGTGTCAATCTTAAGAGACTTACCCGGTACATGGCTGAAATTAATTTGCAGCCATTTTCTACAAGCAAATCTTTATCGGCATTTGCGTTATAAAAAGTATCAGCCAAATCTGCAAAATTTTCTACTTCTTATAAAGAGTTGACTGCACTTCTTTTGTCTTTTTCTGTGAAAAATGTATTTACGATACAAATCGTACGTAAAATTTTTAAATAAGCATCAGAACAATCAATATTCAGCTGATTCATCAAAACCAAAATATCAACGTCTTGACCAACAAGAATGTTACGTTTTAGCACCCTTCGCTAGTTGTAGTGCTGTATTGACAATAAGAGTATCCGCGTCTTCTTGTGCTTGTGCACAAGAAAAGCCAGCCGATTTCAGCTCCGCAGACAAAAGTTAGATTAGTTTGTTTTTATTATTTTCATTAGCCAGAAACTTTTCCGGTGTAAATGACAATTTGATGTGTCCATCAAAGTTGTGAACATTTGGAGCGACTGTTAATGCACTTTGTCTGCGTGAACGTTCACTGGCTTTCGTGCTACTTGATGGAATGGATGCTGGTGTTTCTGGTGTTTCATTTGCATTCGGGTACCCATTAAATACACTGTATTCGGAGCGCAGCTGACGCTCTGAAAATTCAAATACTGACTGTAAATACGCCCTCTATGATGTTTCGATATGTGCGTGAACTAATAAATTTAAAATTCTATTTGAAGGTAAATAAGAAAATAAGAGCTGATCAATGCCGGCGAAAACTAATTCTAGTCTGAAAATGCTAATTTTTCAGTTTTTTGCGTTTTTAATATTTTTTTTTTGCTAGAATTGCTATATTTTGATTTTATTTTTCTGAAAGTTGGTGTAATTACGAAGAGATTAAAAAAAATGAGCCGTCTGAGATAAAATCTAGGAAGTTCTTGACCGACTTGAACAAAACGCTTTTTTTTCGAAAAACGTCAATTTCTCAAAAATTAATTAAGTTATCGCAAATAAAAATTCTATTAAAAAGTTAAAAAATTCTACTTATTCGTCATACAAAACAGTACGGTTAATCCGAATTTCATACTTATAACTTTATTTTTCGTGAAATGAAAAATAAAAAACAAAAAATATGGTTTTTTAAATTATAGGCAAAGATTTTGAGGTTGTGAGAAAAATTTTCGAACAAAAGTTGTACAAGAGGTCGGTTTATGACAGAATAACTACTCTCTACCCACAATCCATTTCCGCTGAGTTTTACCTGTGAGGAATTAATCGGGAAATTCATGTTTTTGAGCTAATTTGCCTGGCCTATAAGATAATATTTATTTCTGATTGATTTCTGATAATATCTCACCCACCATCAAATGTTGCTGATTATAATCTAGCTAAAAATAAATTTGTGCAATACTTCATGAAAATATGTCATACCCAAAAGAAGTTTGCAAAGAATTAACTGAAAGCAATCAATAACTGCATGCATGTCTGTATGTTCAGAAAAAGCAGTCGCTATGCAAAATTGTTAGAAAATCAATCTATTAAATTAATGTAAACTTTTAAATCCACTTAAAAAGGGAAATTGTCAAGATGATTAATTATTTACGAAGTGATGTCGTAAACATTCTTACTGGTTTAACCTAAACTTCATGTCAGGTTTTAAGTCTTGTATTATTCTAAATCGACTGGAAATGTTGTCAACAAAATGTGCATTTTTTATCGTTGCAAAGCCTATCACCCCATATTTAGTCTCTCTTTCAAAATACACTCTTGACTTGCCCTCGCTTTGTTTTATTTTTTGTTGCCGCTTTTTTAGCGAGTACGAAAGAAAAGGGACTAGAGCTTTTTCGGCTATTTAATTTTTTAGGTTTCCTTTCGCCTTCGACATGCATTATTACATCGAGAGAAGTTTCAGAAGTACGGGCGAACTTTATAGATTTATTATTAATTTTATCGTTCCTAAGTTTTTACGGCCTCAACTAGGTATGGAAACAAATTATATTAATAATCGAAATCAGTAATTTGTTTATACGGTGGATACGATAATTTTTATACAATGGATGATGGATGACATACATGATACGAGATAAAAACAAGAAAATGTAGCCAACAATAAATTTAGTAAAGTTTTTCTTGGTCGGTTTAGGATCAATATGAAATAACATTTTTTTAAAACAAATTTTATACAAACGCCTCAAAAACAATTATGAGCAAACAGTAATAAATTAAGTAATCAAAGACAATTTTAGAAAAACAAAACAATTTTTAAAGAATCATCCAGAAATTTTTTTCACTAGGTCACACAAAGGAAATATAACTGTACTTATGGATAAAATTGACTATAAATCAAAAATTAATAGTTTATTAATTAGATGACCCTTGGGTTTACCAAAAATGACCTGATGATCCAACTAACAGATATCAAACAAAATGTAACAATTTAATACATAAACTAAGGGACCAAAAATATATAGATGAACAACAATGTCAAAAATTAAAAACATGATTCAAAACCGCGAAGAATTTATGGTCTATTCACAGTACCTAAATACAATAATTTATGACCCATAGTACCATGCATAAAGTCACCGTTATACAAAATATCTTAAGTAATTACTTAATTAGCAAGTGTTGTCTAATCTAACGTTTCATTATAGCATTAAAAACTGGTATGAACTGTTTGAACTAATTAGTAATATAAGTTTGCCAAATTATATTCTACTAACTTTAGATATTATCAGCCTTTTCACAAATATGCCAAGAAATTCTGGGAAGCAGGGTTACTACATGGGTAACCCGGCTAGTCCCATAATTGCTAATTTGGTAATGGTAGTACCTCATTAATAATGCTATTCAAATAATTCCTAAAGGCGATATAAAACCTATAGGCGATATCAAATTTATTTGAAAAAAAAATACATAAGTAATATCTTTACAGATGCATCAATCTAGTCGAGAATAATATTACCTTATAAGCATCGTACTGCTGAAACAAACCACTTAGAAGTTGTACAAGTTCTTTCACCTTCATTGAGGATCTTCAGAGTGATGTACGATTGGTCCTATTGAATGATACTTGAATTTAAAATATTAATTCTTCAACACTTTTAGTGACATTTTATGATATTAGTTTTTGACGGAACTGAAATTCACAGAAAACACAAACCTATTCTACTAATATCTTGTAGAATCTATTAAAACAACTACTTTTCCTAGCTATATGCTAGAAAATATTGAATTATATATACAATAGAATACTGAAGCATTTAAAGAGGGAGTGATACGGAAATTGCTTGCTTGTCTCCTATTATGGAAACTCAAAGTTTTGTAACTCTTCGTCGATTAGCGGTATAAATTAATGTTTTTGCCTCTGGGTAACTCGGTTGCAGAAAGTTTCTGTCCAGGGTTGTTTACTTAGCATATTGTAACTATCTTACAATAATGTTTGCTTACTGGTTGAATAATTTAATGTCTCAATTATTATCCTTCATAAATACACATTATATGTTCAGTTTCAAAGCCATCATCATTATCACACTCAACGAAAAGGCACGTAATATCCATGCATCAGTTTTATTGGGACACGAAGTTATGATTGTCAATCCATTATTTTTAGTAATTGATTGATCTATTATGTTTATTGAATTGATATGCAATCGTTTATCAATATTAACATTTTCATTATGCATTTTATAATGGAATTTTGTATTAAGACATTGTATTATTTGACATTAAGAACATTGTTCACTGTACTGGCAACAACGTTAGTTAATCCACAACTCAGATTTGTGGATGTTATAAAGACCGTACATTGTGTCAACAATTATGTTATTTTTTCCAACGCATCGTATTTCATATATTCAATCAAAATTCGTGATTTTTAATAATTAATTTCGTCCGACCGGCGACTCCGGCATTTATTCACATACATATTCAGGTCCATGTTCTTTTGTTGTATGGGAGCCCATACTTCCCATACGTTTTGTTGTATGGGAGCCCATACGTTCATTTGTTGTATTAAATATTTATTTTAGTATTTTGTTAGTATTTATAGTTATAGCGGCAACAGAAATACATCATCTGTGAAAATTTCAACTGTCTAACTAACACAGTTCATGAAATACAGCCTGTTGACAGACGGACGGACGGACGGACAGCGGAATCTTAGTAATAGGGTCCCGTTTTACCCTTTGGGTACGGAACCCTAAAAATATCTACTTACCTTATTAATTAGGCAAGCAGAAGCGTTCACGTATCTGCAAACTCAACCCTTGGACGAAAGCGTTCATCAGCATGAATGCGATGGTTGCAACTATTAAACGCATTACTAGATTGATAATGTATTTTTGATATACTGGATAGGGCTGGAAACTTTGATGTAATTATAACACTCGGAGTAGTTTCCACAAACACCAAAACACTTTCACTTCGCTCGACGTGCGTTTCGCCAACCAAGTTGTCATCATCCGATTAAAACTAATCTTAAACTAAAAATCTACCCTATTTATACTATTTTCATGGTGACGTCATTACTCACGCTTCACTGATCAGTTGCTAAGCAACGTGTAAAGCGGGCTATACGGTATAGGTCCCTTGTCGCTATTCATACTGTTTTTACATTTTACAATTTCTATGCTCTCAAATGCATCCAACTGTCTATAATTGGTCACTTTTTAACTAATTTTAAATTACTAATATATTCTATGATTGTTGTCAAAAGCATGTTGTGCAACACTACACAGAAAAAATTGCATCATGCGAAGACAAATATATCGTGTAGTTGAGCTATGTTTAATTGACCTAAGTACCTATTTAATTACATTAATCACGAATTACTTGAATCAACGAAATTCGCATATTTGATATCCATCTATCACATGTTTGAACAATGCTGTTTGAATCAAAAGTTCGAGTTACTTAAATGAAATAATTATTATTAATCAATTTATGATAAGTTGACCTGAATGCGTCGATGATTAGCTGAATTGTAGAAATTGGTACAATCTTTAGAGTTTAGAGAACTAAATATTTAAAATATTTGCCCCAATCGTTTTCAAGGCTAATCCAATAATAAATATATTTGTTACAAGCTTCCCCGTACATGTATATGCTAATTTTTAGCTTGGCATCTATTTCTTTTTTGAAATACTTTCGCCGGGTGATTATATTTTGTTTCTGCGGTGTTCTAGACTATCCGGTATTGTGTCTTTTCTCCCTCGACCTTGGGCGGGGGAATGGGGATGGGATGTTGCGGGCGTTAGTTTTACATTTAGTTTTTAGTTAGTTGTTAGTACTACATAAAAGCGGGGCTTCCCCGTACTCGGCGTACGATTTTTATATACCTACTAGGTACCCCCGACGCGTGCGCCGGCCAAAGCATTTAGTTTTCGTATGTTCAACGTTCATCATCATCACATCATCATCACATGCGTCCATGCGGGTCCCTCCATAATAATTAATTATTAGTTGTCCCTTTTAAATAATAATGATTATTATTATTAAGGAAGTACAAAGTAAAATTGTGAAAACTGTGACTACAAGCTGAATAATGGATGAATTCCTTAGTGCAAATAAACTGGTGCATTTAAAAGTAATATCCGAGGGTAAGTGCATACACACACATACACACCTCTTTTTTAAACCTAAATAAACATCAAGATAAATGGCAGGCGACACTCGGCTGGCCCTATCAAAATCATTTGTACAAAAAACTTGTTCTAAGTAAAATTCATGTATAGATAGGTTGCTTAAATTAAAAAGTATAGGAGCAATATTTTGTAAATGTCCTATTTTTTGATTTCATGCAACATGGCGTCTGAGCCCAGTAATTAATTTCTTATCTAGGTAACGTGGTGTGCTACCACGTTATCTAGATAACCACGTTACCACGTTAGGGGCCCAATGGGGCCTAAGTACAGCGGATCTCTGATCCGCACTCCGGACAAATTCCAGAATTCCAGATAGGTAACGTGGTTTAAGACGCCATGTTTCATCAAAAATAGCCTATTATAGTTTCCATTATACCTATACAATACGAGAAAAGGTTGGGTTTAATCAATGTTATATATTTTTGTCTCAAATATATATATATATATATATATATATATATATATATATATATATATATATATATATATATATATATATATATATATATATATATATATATATTAGGAAGAAGTCTGGCATTTTTCATTGATACCTATACCCGTTTACATTAACTTTTTTTTAAAAAATTAATTGAAATTTACATAATACAATACCAGAAAGGGTTGGGTTCAGTGACTCTTCTATGTTTTTGTCTCAAATACATATGTATTAGGAAGAACTCTGATATTCTTCAATGAAATCTATACCCGTTTCCATTAACTTTCTACTTTCTAAGTAATTGATTGGAATTTACTTATAAAGTCATGTTTGGTCTGGCGGTTGTTTTAAGATTAATTTTAGTAGTCACCACTAATCGGGCATTTAAGAAACCTGGCACTTCAAAGTCAAATTCAGCTGATTTTAGTTGTTGTAGGACATAAACTATGTAGGTATTGTGTTTATGCAGGATGTCCCGAAACTAGACGTCAATATTTTAAGCACGTTATTCTATACGCCCTAAAACAGAGATAAAAGTTTATATAAACTAGGTCCCGCAACTTGTGAAGACCTGATTATGGGAGGGGCCTGGGAACAATTTGCCCCATCTTTTTTGTACTAACAGTTTTATGAGTTTGGATCCAAAAATATTAGTTCAATCCTTTTTACGTATAAAAAAGGTACTCTCGCCTCAAGTCAATGGGATGCCATGTGCTTTTTTTACATTATTTATATTTTTTTTTGACATTTGATAGCTGTCACTTTTTTGACATTTGAGAGCTGTCATTTTTTGACATTTGACGAATGTAATTTTTTTGACATCTGACAGTTTTGACATTGAACAGTTGTCATTTTATTGACATTTATCATAATGCTGCTTATTTAGACTAGAATAACACCCTGTATCTGAAAAATTAAGAAGTTGCGGACCCTAGCTTAAATAAACTTTTATCTTTATTTTAGGGTGTCTAGAATACGAGGTTAAAAATATTGACGTCTAATTTCGGGACACTCTGTATAGCAAGAACAGATGAGAATCAATAGCTTGCTATTCACAAACCCATCAATGGCTATTCAGAAACCGGTGGGTAATCTCTTTGTTTATGTCCTACAGGAGCCATATTGTGATTGCGCAAGTCGGTTCCATTATGTCCTATTACATCTAACTAAGAGACCCAGTTTTCTCTCAAAGATCATTGTTTTTAGAACAGAATATTGAGGATTTTGAAATCGTAGAGCTTCTAACAGATGACCAGATAGAGGTAGAGGTCGGTTAACGACAACATTGGGGACAAGGTTCGTCTGAAAAGAAATTACGAAGAAATAAGAAATTAGAAGATATTAATTAGAACGGCTAGTTATTCCAGAACGTATACGAATTTTTCCTAACCCTGTATAAGTACCTAAGAATTTTGTTTTCATTTTAGTGAACGTTAACATTTTGTACCTACTTGTTTTTAAGGACTTACACGGCTATTAGGTAATATACACTGAGCTCGTAAAGTTTGGAATAAATTCAATTAATCGTTATTGAAGGATTTTCACAGGAAATCCTCGGACACGTCAACTTTATTTTATAAAATGTCACTTTTTTCAGCCATCGATTTTTTTTTTGTTTTGTTCGTTTTTGAGCTATGACGTCATCGACAATTTTTTTAAATGACAACCCATATTTTTTTTCACGGATTTCGATAGAGCACATTTTTCTGAGTGCGAATATGTCAAAAACATAGTACCTTTAACATTAAAGTGTTCGAGATATTCGGTTGCAAAGTTTTAAGAATGAATTATACAAGCGATGACCAAATGCTAATCATTTATCAAGAAAGCGCAGGAAAAACAACAGTTTTGACAGTTGTCACAATTTTGAAGTTTTTCCTCGCAAGTTTGTGTTTTAATCAGTTGAATAATATCATTAAGTAAGTTGATTAATTATTATTCCATCATAATTCATTTTATTTAAAAATGGTCCGTCGTTTGAGTGAAAGGGAAAGAATCGAAATTTTGATGATGATCGGTTACGGGGACAGAGCTCGCACACAAGTAGAAGTTTGCCGTTTATTTAACAACAAATATCCAAACAGAGAACCAATTACACAGTCCACCGTTAGCAAAATAGAACAAAAGTTTTTAGAAGTGGGTCATACGAGAGATCGCCCTAGAACGGGTCGTCCACCAGTGCAACAAGATGTTAAATTGAATGTTCTACTAGAGCTTCAAGAAAATCCCCATTTACCCACCCGCCAAGTGGCGGCAAACAACGGAATAGTTCAAAGCTCCGTCTTGAAATATTTGAAATTGAACAAATGGCATCCGTATAAAGTGGTTTTGGTCCAAGAGTTAAACGAAGATGATCCTGACCGTAGGTTACAGTTTTGCCAAACCATGTTGCAACGCCTGATTGATGACGACGGATTTTTACGCAATATTGTTTTTTCTGATGAGGCTACCTTTTATCTCGACGGCACAGTTAACCGGCAAAACTGTAGATATTGGTCTCCTGAAAATCCACACTGGAAAATGGAAACTCGTAGTCAGTTTCCACAAAAAGTTAACGTTTGGGCTGGTATTGTAGGTAATCGTATTTTGGGCCCATTTTTCTTTGAAGGCGTATTAACAGGTGAAATACATTTAGAATTTTTAAGAGACGACTTAGTCCCTGCACTTGCGGTACTTTACCCAAATGACGTAGATCCAGATCTGCCCCATCATACGATATGGTACCAACAAGACGGTGCACCACCCCATGTTGCAGTGATCGTTCGCGATTATTTAAACCATGTATTTCCTAACCATTGGATTGGTCGCAGGGGAACTATCGAATGGCCCCCTAGATCTCCAGATCTCACTCCCCTAGACTACTTTTTATGGGGCTATTTAAAGAGCAAAGTCTATTTCAATAGACCAAATACCATCGAAGAATTAAAGGACAGAATTCGCAATGAAATTCGAACCATTCAACCCGATACTGTTGGTAAGGTTCTGCAGGAGTTTCAGTGGCGGATGGGATATTGCCAGGAAGTGAATGGAGGTCACTTTGAAAATTTACTCTGATTTTATTTTTTACTTTAATTATTTATCATTTATTTGTTAAAATATTTTTTTATTTGTTTAAATTGTTGTTAAAAAATTAAACAGATTACTCCCAAATCTTTCAAAATGTTCGATAAGCTACCAAAATAAATAATATTACTCCTTAATCTTTTAAAATGTAATAAGCTATAAGCTATTAGAATCAATAAGCTATTAAAAATCTTGACCCGCCCGATAGCTTATGCATGGTGCCATGGTACATTTTATAAACTTTGCAACCGAATATCTCGAAAACTTTAATGTTAAAGGTACTATGTTTTTGACATATTCGCACTCAGAAAAATGTGCTCTATCGAAATCCGTGAAAAAAAAATATGGGTTGTCATTTAAAAAAACTGTCGATGACGTCATAGCTCAAAAACGAACAAAACAAAAAAAAATCGATGGCTGAAAAAAGTGACATTTTATAAAATAAGGTTGACGTGTCCGAGGATTTCCTGTGAAAATCCTTCAATAACGATTAATTGAATTTATTCCAAACTTTACGAGCTCAGTGTATGTATGTATACATATTTGAACAGCAAAATATATTTTTATACTTTAATATATATATGTTGGATTTCATTTTTTTTAAACAATCCATGCATGCCTTACCTTTTACTTATATTTCCCAGAAAATTTAAAGACGTTATTATTTACTGTATTCCACATGAAATGTCAAGATGCGAAATAGTTTTTAACACCTTTATAACTTGGTAGGTATATTTTTATCGATCTTTTTATAGAAAAGTAAATAGATAAAACAAATTATTATCATTATTTATTTATTTAATCTTTCTTTCAGTTATTTTATAAATAAATGGAAAATGTTTTAGGTGATGGAGTCAGCCCGTATTGAATTTTAATATGTCATAAAAGTGTTGTTCCTCTATATATTTTTATTTTGACATAGTTTTGGAACCTATATATTATAGATGCATTTTAATTATCAAACCAAAGACCGATTGCATTGTATGACTGATAGGGATAGGTGTCAAAATTATGTCACAATGAAAATATCTAGACACTTTAATGACAGTTCAAGTCCGACTTACATGCACAACTGAAACGTTTTTCAACAGATTTATGATATCCACTGTACAGTAGTGTACTTACACTGTACAGGGTGGGCCAAAGTAGACCCTTTCTTATGGAAACGTCTATTTCCAAGCGAGATAGAAAAAAATTAACTCCCCACTCTTGTACTTAAAAACTGAAAAACTCAATGGTGTAAACCGCATTTCGATATTTTTTGCTGTTTCGGCGCTAGAGGGCATTTTTCGATTGTGAGCAATATCAATACTTTCATAACCTTTTTGTTTCTAAAGATAATTAAAAAACTTTCTAAAAGCAGTTTTTTACACAGATTTAGTGGCGTACTCAGTTTTTTGTTAGGTGGTCTAGGTTTTGAAATAGGTACTGATCAAAATTGTGTTTTTTTAAACGGGACACCCTGTATATTACTCTCTTTAAGCTGATTCAATTATATAAGGCTAGCGCCGAAACGGCAAAAGAAAGCGGTTTGCGCCTTTGAGTTTTTCACAAAATTCAAGGCCGAGATTTTTATATCTCGCTGAGAAATAGGCGTTTCCATAAAAAAGCGTCTATTTTGGCCCACCCGGTACATATTATTAAATTCTAGCATATTTATACCAAATATACCCTAAATAAAACGTAAATGACGAAGTGGTGTTAGGAAACATTTATGTGATTAGGTTAAATACATCAAACGTTTTATTCAAGTATTTCTATATTTAGCACAAATTATCGATATATTTGAATCAAACCGTTAAATATTTAAACGAATTATGCCACAAAAATATTAGAAATATTCAAGTTATTTACTGAAACATTTGTATGGTTGGTTTGACAATGTGCGGTGGTTGCCTGAAATGTCTTTTTATTTAGCGGAAGACATCACGTTGTTTTGCAAGTTTCAGTTGTTGCTACAGACACTAGAGTGAAGCTTATAAATAAATGAGACAATTATTTTTGTATTTCCTAGTAATTATTTTGTGTAGTTGATTCAATTCTGTAAATGATTGGCTTATATCAAACATATATTTACTTGGTTCATATATATTTTTATTTGATACAATCATTTCTTTTTTGTGTGTAGACTTATCTGTTCTTCCATATTTTATATTAGCCATATGCTCTTTAAATCTGGTGTTAATTTAGCGTCTCGTTTGTCCAACATATTTTAGAGCACAATCATTACAACTAATTTCGTAAATCCCGGACGTTTATATCCTAGAGATATAGTTGAAAAACTAATTAGGAAGCGTAAACTGAAATTTACGCTTCCTAATTAGTTTTTCAACACACTTCGTAATTCTACGACCTTTCGAAAGGATATAGAGACTCCAAAATATGTATCCATCCCGTACGAACCCCGGTTTACTCGTGGTTTGAGTAAGGTCTTCAAAAACGTGGGTATAACAGCGATTCTTTCGTCGAGTAATAAATTACAGCAACTCTTAGACAATCCAAAGGATAAAATTGTTCCAAATGAAAGGTCCGGGATTTACGAAATTAGTTGTAGTGATTGTGATTGAAAATATGTTGGACAAACGAGACGATCAATTAACACCATATTTAAAGAGTATATGGTTCATCTAAAATATGGAAGAACAGATAAGTCTATACTCTATCCAACGAGAGAATGGACTTGCTTTGCGCATCGGCGACTAAAGAGGAGGGGCTCTGTAACGAGCTACGCAGGACCGTCATTCGATGAAATAAATTCGTAAGTAGGTGAAATAAATTTTATTCACAAACTGTGAATAGGTAGGCAGTAGTAGGTACTTTATATAATTAGGTACCAGGTAGGTATCGGACCCAGGCGCCGGCCCTGACTACCTGCTGAGCCAATTAAGACGTTGAGGGCGTTGAACTAATGTTCTAAGGGGCGGAGATCTGACCAAAACAGACGAATTTTCGCTCGAGTACAAGTCCATTCTCTATAGTGTTGCACAATATGCTTTTGACAACAATCATAGAATAGATATTAGTAATTTAAGATTAGTTAGAAATCTGATCACTAATAGACAGTTGACTATGCATTTGAGAGCATAGAAATTGTAAAATGTAAAAACAGTATGAATATCGTATATCCCGCTTTACGCGTTGCTTAGCAACTGATCATTGAAGCGTGACTAATGATTTCACCATAAATAGTATAAATATGGTAGATTTTTAGTTTAAGATTATTTTTAATCGTCTCCGGATGATGCCAACTTGGTTGGCGAAATGCACGTCGAGCGAAGTGAAACTACTCCGAGTGTTATTTTTGATATAATAAATATTGTTCATCTTTCGTTCGCTGTTTTAGTGAATCATACATTGTCACCACTTAAATCATTCGTTGGCACGTTAAACCAGTTAATTGTTATAATATATTTATTGATTACTGTTTCGTTGTTAGAATTAACAATTTTATCTAATATACGAAACTAATTATTGGCTGAACGAATTATCTTTTACTCATTAATTAAATCTAGTAATTGTCACAAATAATATTGAATATTGACAAAAGACGTTGAGTAATGTAAAATAGTTAATCTTAACAATAAATTTCATTATTGTAATACTACCCCCTCATCACTAATAATTAATATTAAATTTTTTTGAGTGCAATATTAGCACGAAATAAGATATTTATTATAGGAAATAAATAAGTAATAAATTATAAAATGTGAAATATTCTCTGGGATTCACAGGTTCGGGTATTTCTTCTACGCCTATGGTAGTTGCCGGTGCCCGTGAGCAGATAATATTGAAGTATTTTTACTTGAAATGTGCTTGAATGCGTGTTTGATACATAAACATTTGATATATTTTTAAAGCGAACTAACGAACTGTTCATATTATGTTATTCCGAGTTAAACATAAAGCTTGGCCCCTAAAAGTGTTACACTGTCTCACCTTGCAGCCATCCATAACGACCTTGCTGACGGAACAAATAAAGCATGTCGCATGTCATGACCATTTCCCCCGTATGCATGTGCCCAGAAGTATTTTAAATGCTAAAATATAATGGAAATAAGTTGTATTTGCGAAAAATAAAACCTCACACATCGTAGCCGCTATTTTAAATATTATAATAAAATAATTCCCGATCTGCTTCCCAAAATACCCGATAGGTTTTGAGTCTAATAAGACCGTAAATGGCAAGATTCATCGGCAACTTTGGAGCCACCATCTAAAATATTTTATCTGACAAAAAACTGGTAACACTGAGATACCGATTTTAAGTCGAATGAGGATCTTATGACGATGACACATAATGCTCTAGGGCATTTGAAAGCGTATGTGATAATATCACATACGTATAATATATGATGCCACTATAAACAGAATTACGGGTTTGCATGACAGAAATAAAAGTGTGCCAATTAATTTAACTTGGGTGTGGGGAGAGAATTTCTGGTTGTATTATATACAATTGCTATAGCCCAGTCAATTGGTGTACAATAAATTCGAAGTGGAAAGTTTTGCAATGTGCAATTGTGCAATTGTTTTCGGTGATTTACTTAATGTTTCTTAGTATGTAGAACATGGATTTGAGGTTCAACAAAAATTTTCTTCGCAAATATGTGAAATCATCAAAAAGTTTTTAATGGATTCTAGCTTATAACTTGCAAACCAAGCAACTTACGCAACATGTGGTTGTGTAGTAGAATAACTTTAAGTACTGTAGGAGGAAATTACTGTAACCTGTTGTAATTCAAGGGATGCAAAACACTATGAAACTATTTTATATTCAGCCTATTTTAAGCAGTCTGAATATTGATTTTATTTATTATTAATTTGTCAGACTTTGACAGTTATTGACAGTAAACAAACAACCAGTGACTTTCTCATGTCATTAACTAGATGACTTTGTTTTCCTTCGTTTATTTTTATTGTTTTCTCTTTGAATGTTCTAAGAGCTATTTAAGTAAGTCTTGGGCTAGTGAGATCCTGACTGCCGTTTGACAGAATTGCTGTACCTAAGTGTTGGAGTTTAGGTCAGTAAATTAAGTGAGTGGTTTCTGTAAGTTTTGGCGAGCCACGAGAGAGACAAAGACCTGACGGAGGTAAGTATAATTGCATTGTACTTGCCTGGGAACATTGTACATATCCACTAGAGTCTCGAACCTACTTCACCTGCTTCTCTCTCATTACTTTCCTCTCTGGCGTAGCGTAACGTCAGTGGCGCCCTAGTTGCTATATTGATAGATTCTAATCTTTAATCTCCCTTTCCAATTCAACATTGCAAGTTTCGGGAAGACGAAGATAGAACATGACGCCCAAGAACGTGGGGCTTGTCGTATAATACAAAGAATATTCCAGAGAAACGTGAGACTGACGTATAAAACAATAAATTAACATAATCAATTTTAAAGTATAATTTCCTTTTCAACTGAATCAGGTGTCCAGTTCACCGTGTTCTCTTTTGCCCTATGAAGAAATATAATTAATTCACTTCAAATTTGCACACAGTCACCTGTCACGGTGACACTACTAAAAAATAAATCCCCAAACTCAATTCAAAATTCATAAACACGCCATGGACTTAAGTGGTGAAAGAGGTGACAGAATTTATGCTGCACGGATATTACGTATAAACCCCTCTACAACAAACATACCCGAATCAGATCACCCACCGCAAGCCATAACAGTGCTAATCAGACAATATCCCAGAGAAGAATTGTGCCATTCACCCAAATCAACAGAACCACAACCAATGTGTGGTACCCCAGAAACAATCAAATACACACACTTATTTCAAAACCAATATCTATTTAATACAGTAACAAATTACATTTACTAATCTGTCTATTAACTGTCAAAAGCCCAGCTCCCTCCGCTTGCCGGCCGTCTTATTCCTGCCTGTAGGAATAGCCTTCTATAATCGATCTCCACATTCCCTCCTTCTTTTTCAGCTTCAAAGGCAGGACCCTTGGTTCTGGATTTTCGTCTTTCTGGTGGTCCTGGGTTTTGGCTGGAATTGACAGCTGGTTTCTAGTAGTTTCTCCTATGGATCCATTTCCATTTCTCTCTATGACTTCGTATTCTTCGTTTCTAAGTCTAGATTCGAGTTTATTTGCAGTTGTCATGTTTTGTGTTATGACTATCTCCTGGAGATATATGGCAATCTTTTGCACCTCTGGCATTATCTTCTCTTACTTTCCCTTTTTGTTTATTTATAATGTCATTGTCTCTAGCTTCCTCATCTCCCTCATTTTGTATCAGGTCATCAACTGAAGGAATTTTATCTCTTATGTTTCTGCCTAACAGCAATTGACAAGAGGAACAAGTAAACGTTTGTACCTCAGTCTGATAATCTCTTCCGTTTGTATGAGCGATCTGTTTTATTACTAAACTATTTTATATTCATTAACGATATCAATGACACTTAATAAATTATTATACGTCCGTCAGTTCACGTCCCAAAACTCTCTAGATCTTAGTCAGCCTTTATGGCGGCTGATGAAATGCGTTTACAGTCGGACACGCACCCTATTCCACGTCCTCGTGGAAACACTTTTGGTCGTGAATCTGTCAAGTTTTCCTGCAAGAGAATAAACTCTATTAGATAGGTTACCTTCATGAACATACTTAAACTGTCACACGTTGTGTCAGTTTTCAGTCGTAGTTCACACACATTCTCGTAGGACGTCCGTTCATTGTTGGGTGTGAAACTTAGCTGCCACTTCGTATGACAGGATTTATCTTTGTCTGTATGCGATAAGCAAACCAACCTTGTTGTATGTGTATACACCTTACAGGTCAACGTCTCACCAAAATCGTATGCGATAAGTTGACAACAACCGTTCTAATAATCAAACTAACCCGTTCGTATGGTCCGTATAGTATAGTAACCTACAGTGACTTTATACAAGACAGTGGCGACAATAGAGTGTTCAATTTTTAATTGGATATAGAGATCACATGGTTTTTGCCGCCATGTTGCATCAAAATTAGTTTATGACATTTATATGACATTTGTATTTACCATCGACTTTTATTGAAGATTTCCATATTTGTGTAGTTTATAAGTATTTCTGTTATTTTATTTAACTTTTGGTAGTTCTAGTACCTAATAATAATTGACTGTGTGATCAGTGATTAAGAAAAGTTGTGACTTAGCTGTCTGGAATTATTGTTACTGTTGCAGATCTTCGAAATTTAAACTAAGTATTGCTTACATTAGCAGATTTCTACTGAAATTTTCAAGCGTCACATTATTAAAACAGTCATAATATCTTACTACAAATTATCGTACATTTAGCAAAAAGAAGTATTAATTATTGGATACGATAGTTGTACGATACTGTTTGTTCTTTATTTTTAGACTCATTTTGCTGCTGATATGTGGGAGAAAACCCGGGAGGATGGCTCTCGAAAATTAAAAAGAAATGCTGTGCCTATTTTTTCATTTTTAATGCAGAAAAAATCCAGAAAGCCTCCAACTCAAAGAACATTTGTTAACCCAAGGAGAAATTAAACCACCTGGTAACTTTTTTCTGTCTTTATTTTTACAAATCGCTTCTTCCCTTTTTCTTTGAACATTTCAAAAATTATTAAACTTCTTTGTTTACACACTAAATTATAATATTTTTAAATTTCATGTGCAATTCAAAAATTTTATGACACAAAGTGCCCCAGTAATTATAACCAGTCTATAATAGAATATTAGATAAATGCGGCTTTTATTGCACCAAAACAAAAAACAAATAACTATTTGATGCCTCTTCTTGTAGAAGTAGGCTCAGAAACTATACTGAAAATGCAACCAATTGAACCAT